>CACRXK020004713.1:0-30617 GCA_902702795.2 Paramuricea clavata | reverse complement strand
ATCAAGCAGTTCCTTCAAGTATGAAAACTTAGTTACCTGGGCAATGTTGGTTCCATCGATACCAGTCTGGAACTGATTCCAGAACCGCAGCCAATCAGTTTGCACTCCCTTGAACTTTGTGATAACAAGCTTGGGAAGTTTTGTGTACAGCTTCGACGCTTTCTCTTCATTCTTCGAACTTTCCATTGACTTCTCAAAACTAAGCCTTTGCTGCAACTTCGCTTTCTCAAATTTCATTTCCTCCTCGTATTTCTGATGACGTATTTTAGAAGTTTTTTCCACAGATGGTTTCACATATGAATAGACCATAATTTTAATATTTTTAATATTTTTAAATTTGAACTCTACAACTTTTTCAACTGAAGTTATGAATAATTTTATGCATCTAGATATTCTATTGTAGTATAATGAGACTTTTTACTGATGTAATTTAACCTAATAGGTTACAAATCGGTATTTTATTAAATTATTAATTATTATTAAATTATTAATTATTATTAAGCTAAGTCCTCTTCCTCCCGTTTGACTCGCTCACTTTCAGTTTTCTGAATATCCCTAATAACCGAGTTCAACTCTAACACACTAGCCTCGTATTTACTAATGTCACTCTCTATCTTGCTGCTCCATTCTTTGATGTCTTCAATGTTCTCTCCTTTCTCTATCTTTGCTTCTTGTATCTTTGTTTCCAGGTCCTGGATCTCATTGATTTTATCTTGCAAGGTTTTTAACTTCCGTTCCATGGTGGGGACATGTCGTTTTTCTAGAGCTTCCCTTACACTCTCATTTGTAAATTCCAGCATTTGCAGTTTAGTATTTACCGATTTCAACAATGTTTCCATAGTTGCCATATTAGGACCCTTGATGGGTAAGATTATATACAATTTGTTTGATCAATCCAGTTATATATTGAGGTCTTCAATTTCTGTAAAAGTGTCCCAAGCACACTATTCGATAGATAATACTCTAGCTGATTCAATATTAAACCACGATCCTGAATAAACCTTTACATGATTCAGCCACTCATTAGAACCCAAATGATAAATTGTTTAATCACTCCAGCTACGTACTGAGATCCACCACGCTACAATATTTATACAGAACAACTCACCGTCCAAAATATTCCTTTTCGCAATTTAAATAATGTATTGATATCCACTTCGAAAATCCCAGAAGATATGCTCGATAACCAATAACAACCCTTCGTTTAATGAATAAAAACTCCAGTTAAAGTAGATATTCGCTGAGAAATTTCAATAAATATATTCACAACGTCAACACTAGTCGCCCATGTTTACACGTTAAAATCAGCACAAAATCCCGTTTAAATTCGATATTTCTTGTATGTTATGTCCCATCGGCGGTTGCCACTTTGTCGGGATTGCTTCCCCGACAATAAAGAAATCACTCACTCACTAACGTTTACAAAAGATTATATTTTTCGCTTCACAAATCACAGAAATATCTCGCCCTTTTGAAATGTAAATTCTCTCACTGCCCCCCACAAAGCGTCCTCGCGTGGTAATCACGCGCGCGAACCAAATAAGGTTAAACAAAATGAACTATATGTTTTTCGTATTATAAAGTACTTAAAGGTCTCCGACTATGCAATTTCTCGACCTAAAGATCAATACCTCGGACATAACTATTTTTCGTAAGATGACACATACCGGCCAATACACACACTTATCAAGTTTTACCCCATGGTCACGCAAAACAGCATGGATTAGAGCCTTAGTGAACCGCGCATATAAAATTTGCAGCAATCCACAGCTACGGCATACTGAACTCAAGGCCATCAAAGAATTTATGTCCTGGAACGGTTTCTCAAATAACCTTGCTAATAAACGAATTAAATCCTTTACACCACGCACAGAAACACATAATAACACCACGCACGTCGACCAAGCAGATAGTACTACCCCAGACAACCTACCCAAGATATGGATAAGATTACCGTTCATTGGCAATTATGGCAACACCTTGACAAAGAAGTTTATGAGTAAAACACGCCGTTTGCTAAAGAGTCCGTGTAAGTTTATTTTGAACTGGCGAACCACGAACTCGAATTGTTTCCTGTCATGCAAAGACAAGACGCCGGACGAATATAAAAGCTCCGTGGTTTATGAATTTTCATGCCCGGGCTGCCGAAGCGTTTATATTGGCAAAACGGACCGCTAGACCTACACGCGTTTAAAAGAACATAGTACGCGCGATCAACGCCCACATCAACTCCGTGAATATTTCAATACATTAAAACTCTTATGGAACTCTCACCTGACGCATCTAACCCTATAAACACTAATATTACTCAATTAATTTTCAACAACTGTAAAATAATTGACAAGTCTGATCACTGGTCTCTGTTATTGTATAAAGAGTCTCTTGCTATACGGAGGCGAAACCCGGTGTCCCAGGATTTTCGCCCCCCGGGGGGCGAAATTCCTAGGAATATCGCCCCCCCCAGGGGGGCGAAAATCCTAGGAATTTCGCCCCCCTTTAGGAAATTCGCCCCCTTTAGGAAATTCGCCCCCCTTTAGAAACTTCACCTTTTCTTTAGGATTTTCGTCCTCCGTTCAATATTTCGCCCTTCCTAACAGTTGCATGGGATAATTATTACATGGCTTTAATAATTTGAAATCAGTATCAATTCAAAATTGTTAAGACAGAGCTTGAAATAACAACCGATCAATGATCGGCATGGAATTGCTTATGATCGGCGGAAAAGCAGAGTTTCGGTTTCCAACCTGAAAAAATCAGGGAAAGTCATGATCGAGAACTTTGGGAACGTTATTTCAAGCCCTGTAAGAATACAAATTTATAATTACATGTATCGAAAGGGCTTACACAGTTCACAGTTAATAGACTAAAACTTATGACGCTTCACAGCACACCATGCATATTTTGCATTTTTAGTGTTAATCCTTAAACTCATTGTTAAAAAGTAATCACCGTGGTGGTTATTGTAATTATTGGTATTGTTTTGCATCCAGTACATTTTATCGGAACATTTTTTCCGTTATCGGAAAATGTATGGCTTACAAGATGTCACTATTTTTTTTGTCACTTGCATTATTTCAATATAGTTTGTAAATTTCAGAAGCGAAGGGTAGAATTTGCCAATAAGCAATACTCCAATAATATACGTTTCAAAAAAGACAAAAAAGCTTTTAGTTTTGCAGAGTTACATTCTCGAATGTTTAAGGCACTAATAAAATCAAAGTATCATGAAATTATTTGAATAAACCACACCACATATATATAATGCAATTTTCTTTGCGGAAGTTAAAAATCAAGATTACATCACTGACACTGACATGGAAAGTTGACGATTCAATGGACAATAGTCAATACGCTTCCCAACAAATTCCATAGATATTTTATTAATCCTATAGTTTATTGTTAGCAAGTGAATTAATGTGGCGGCTATTGTTAACACTGGTATTGGTAAAATTTGCAAGCGATTGTTTTTATAATATGTTATGTCAACTTATGTGAATGTAACTGCCATGCAGAAGAATACGACAACATGATTTTATGCGATCTCTGTGGGCAATGGTTCCACTTTAGATGTGTAGAATATGACACTAGTCTAAGTACCTCAAATGAGTGGTTATGCAGACTGTGCACACCACCAGTTGCTAAGAAGCCTAAAATGTGTATGTGATTTTGTCTCCTTGTAATAAATAAATCACACAATAAATCTTTTCAACTTGCAATCGTTTTGTTTTTAGATCAAAAATTCAAAATTTATATGGGGGGGGCGAAATTCCTAAAGGGGGGCGATATTCCTAGGAGATTCGCTCCCCGGGGGGGGGGCGAATATCCTAGGAATATCGCCCCCCTTTTGAGAGGGGGGCGAATCTCCTGGGGGGGAGCGAATCAGAAACGTCTCAGTTAGATCACGGCATTGGCGAAATAATTTTCCAAAATAACTTTGTATTAGCTGAGAAAATACAAGTTGAAATTTGAAACGTGTTTTATCACATATAAAGACACGCCACGCTTATGATTTCTCTTTGTGTTTTCCTCATGAATTATTAATGAGTTTTTGAATAACAGTTTAATTGTTCTATACATGAGCTATAGTCAATTAGCCCTGCTTTTGATGACCAATAATAGGGAGTTTAAGCTTCACATTTTTGAGGCTGCACGCAGGCTACACATTTCCGGGAACGGCAAACTGCAGGTTGGGACTTCCTTGGCAAAATTTTTGTTGAACGTTTTCGTTTCATATTGTTTTTCTTGTGTCGAAAGAATAATTATGTATTTCAGTTTTAAAACCGCTATAGTTTATTTACCCTTTATTGCCTGATACCGGCGTAAAATTTTTCTTTGCCTGGCGTTTGCCGTTTGACGTATAACGCGAAGCTTAACTCTCTAATGTACCAAAATTAATCAGTCTAGGATTGTTAATTAATCAAAGCTTTTTAATTCATGATATTTCAATAACGAAACAAGATATGAAAAATTCGTAATTTAAACTACGAGTTTTGCATGTATATTATAGAATTTGAAAATGTTCTTAATTCAAATTAGACAAACTAAAATTTTTATTGTAATATCCCTTTAAATCTCAGTACATGCACATAGTATAGTCTATGCATGCAGTATTAGCTTTCCAAGAAATCTTAAAACTTACGCTTTTTAAAGAAGGCTTAGAGCTAGCCAGAACAATCTTCTTCGTTTATTTTCAGATTACATTCCTCAGTTCTTCTGTCGTGTCCTGCAGAGTCCAATTTCAATATGTCGATAAGTCCAATTTCAATATGTCGATATATAATTTCAATATATAATCTTAATGTTATTATATTATTTGACTTTGGCATTTGGCTTTACTTTTTCCAATGAGAATGTTGTTATACGATATACGCATGTCGGTAAAAACACTAAGACTTTGAGAGTAAATGTTAAGCTAGGTTAGAACATGGCCTATCGAAGGGAAGATGGCTGTGAAACTCATTAGAATTAACATTATATAACTATTATCTATTTTGGTCAACGTTTATTCATAAATCTGGTCCTTCACCGTCACGTGTGTATTGTATTTTTGCCCAACTAACCAATAGGAACGTTTTAGGAAAGTCACCTATCCGTGACTCGAACAATAGGGGAACTGGAAATTGCTATTGGTGGATTTGGTAAAAATACAATACACACGTGACGGTGAAAAGATCAGATTTATGAATAAACGTTGACTAACATAGATAATGAGTTATATTGTCATTCTAATGAGTTTCACAGCGATCTTCCCTTTTCGATAGGCTATGGTTAGAATTATCTAATGCTTATCCGCGGTCATTCCATTGTCACCATTGATATACCTTAATTAATATAGATTTTTTAATTAAATATACATTTTATAGCTTATTCTGTAGCAATGCGCTGGTAATATTTTAAGTACTATTTATACGTAGGCTATATATCCTTATGTTTCACTCACAAACATAGCCTGAATTTCAGAGTTCAGACGGTCACTCCATAAACATATAATCAGTTAAGATTTGGGTTAGGGATTCTTAGGGATAGAATTGTAATCACTGATCTAGATCAGTGATTGCAATGCGTAATAATCAACAAGAATTGTATAAATCGTTTGCATTGAGTGGACCGCATCTTGGTTCATTTTCAAAGATTAACATTAACAATATTGCATGTATTTATTCTTCATTCCTGGTCGTACAGAACAGGGACTACAGGAAATAGTACAATAAATCAGTTCTTCACTATAACGACACAGAATATCTATTCTGTGGTAATGTTTATACACGGTTAATAGAACTAGAGGCCCAAAGTAGACTTTTCAATTAACTAAGATGGCGTCCATCGGCATTGACACGAAGACGACGTAGTGACGTCATGTGCAAAGAGGTATTTTACTATTAGGCTTTTCAAGCCCGAGTTACACGATACCGGATTCACTTGGTACTATAGATTCTCTGGGCAGATCGTTGAAAAGCGCAAAGTCCAAGAGTCAATTCAAGTATGATGCGCAACGAACTCCACGCACACCGATCACACACAAACAATAACTTTAATACCATGCAGTTAATTACACAATGTTCTGTTGTTGAGATAGCTCGATTTTCGATAGGGGTTGAGGTTAAGGTTTGATAGGTGTTGGTAGATAGATTGGTATAGAAAGAATATGGGTTCGAACTATATACAATTAGGAAAAAAAATACACAGATTATGGCATGCGCGCAAAGCTAACGTAACTTACGTAAGCATATACATGAATACTATTTAACATACTACGCGATTGAAGACTAGACAAGAGAATAAAGAACTGACTATTACAACAAGATAAATGTAGCCTAACTTACTTTGGTCGGCGCACACCAAACCTGAATAGATAATTCGTGCGTATGAATTCACAAATTATAAATTGTTTAGCGTTCTCGTTCTGTTTAGTTAACAATATTGGAACCTGAAACCCTAAACTAACAGACACTAATAATGTGCATGCATTACGTTACCATGGAAATGGCAACATGTCAATTCTACTAAAGTACGTTTCAAATTATTAACTGTGTTCAAACCTACAGGTACAACATGAACATATGCCCCTCGGGAATAATGTGCTCTCATAAAATTTCCCCTTTGACAATTTTCATCTTATTTTATCATGTAAATCGCAATTTCAAGTGCTAAGTGGTTCTTGGAACGCTTAATTCCGATGCTGCGACAAGCGAATCCGGTATTGTGTAACTGGGTTCTTTACTCCTTTTAAATCTCGGGCTGTATAATAATAGTATCAGTGTACCGGTTTTTTTGCTAGGTATAAGTACTTAAAATAAAACATCATTATATCACATAACGGGTCGACTTTAAATTTAATAGGATATTCCGGGAATTTAATGTTTCTGTATACAACTCTGTCCAACGTTTGACCAAAGCCAGGCCATATCCAAGTTCAAAATCGTAAAATCTTATTTTCAGGGCAAATTTTCAAAACCAGCACGGTACCAACACACTAGCGCAGCTAAATACCCTACACTACCTCGGGGAAAGATGGAAAAAATTCACTACAGATAGATTCTTGAGTATTTTACTTACAGATGTCCGCTCATTAGGATAAGAACCAACAAGAAAGAGACACATTTTCTGCCTGGGAATGCGAGTTAATTAAACCAGTTTTGACAGGTCTTCCAATTATAATATTCAGTAAAACCCATCCTCGTTCCCAGGGCTTCTCGGCTGCCTGCGTTGCCGTAAGCCCTGGGACAAGCCGAAGCAGAAGTGATTTGATTGGTCGTTGGAAATAGAGTGAAGTATGAAAAGTTTATTCATCAAGTGGATGTTTATATTCGGCAATATGGCTGCCTTCAAGGAGTGCGGTTCGAAATACGAAAAAATACAAACGTATACTGCTTGTTTTCTATGGATTAATGGAGATAATTTGCAAACAGAAAGAAAGAAAATAACAAAATGGACAATTATAAAGTAGAAGTAAGCAACAATATCGAAGAAACGTGAATTATGAAGCCATTAAAAAGTTTCTTCATTTTAACATTTTCTTGTTATAAAGTTGCCTATTATTAAAACATTGTGCTCAAGTATAATTGTAAAATTTTAAGCACACTGTAAATGTAAAATGTTTTATTAATTATTATACTTTTGGTATTGGTGCTTGGCCTATTACCCGCCTATATTAAAATGGCTCTATATTAAAATGGCCAATTGGAATTTTTAAATATAGCATATAGAATATTATAGGTGTATTTTCTATTTCTGAATTTTCTCAGTTGTATTATTAGTGAGTAATTTTAATAGCTTTTAATTAAATACAGTGAATAAGCTTATAAGCATATTCAATTGCACCAGTCATTTGAATCCCTGCACCTTTGGCATACCAGAGGGGAATGCAAGGACAATCGCTTCTTATTCACTGGTTTATCATTTCTTGGCAAACAGGGAAGACACTTACTTTCAGTGTCCAAGTCGAGGAATGAATGAGGTCATGGGAGGGGGGGGGGTCACTTAGTCTTTTATATAAATGTTGAAATAAAGCAGTCGGTTATATAAATGCTGAAATAAAGCAGTCGGCTAGGAAAGGTTTAGTCTTTTATATAAATGCTGAAATAAAGCAGTCGGCTAGGAAAGGCTTTTACAGAACAGTAAAGGAATGGTTTGGGAAATTTCAAATAAAAATTCCAATTGAATACCTGGGGATGATAGGACCGAAGAAATTTACCTTGCCATTTTGTCCTGGCTGCAGGGGACTTCACTGAATTTCACACACCAAATGCCCCTGGTATGCCCGAGGTGGGGGTCTCGAATTCTTGTGTCATATTGGAAGAGATCATGAATTTACACTGTTTCCTGTCAACAGTTCAGATAGAATAGTTATTCTGTTGACTTATTGCAAATCTGGTAAGAACTGAAATTATAAAATAAACTATGATTATTGACAAAACTGAAAATTTGTATATGTATATGCAGGCTTCTAGCCAGGAGACACCCTACCATGTCTGTATAAAAATTGATTTTAAACAAACCATTACAAAAATGACATAAAAGTTGCTTTGTATTCTGAAATTCTGGTTTAAGTCTCCTGCTATAGATATATTGAACTGGAAAACTTTTCATATTTTTAATGTGGAAATGTGTAGTTAGTAATATATTGATAGATCAGAATTTTAACCCCACCTCCCTTACCATCACTCGGGTATACATCCTGTTGTGGTGGAGATTTAGATCGGACACCCGGATAGATACTAGAAAACGCTTAGTCACACGTCTGGATAATGGGGGGGGAGGGGGGCGGCAATTAACTCCCTGATGTGAAATTGTAAGAAATTTAAAAATTGACCAGTGATAACTTGACATTATGTAAGGGAGTCAAATTTGCTAACACTACCCTCCAATCATTGGCTATCCCATTTGGCCTCAAATGATTTGGCCCCTATCTGAAACAGAATGTGCACTTGCATGTAGAAAATATATTGGAATGCAGAAAATATTGTTATACTTTAATCTGAACACAAAAATTTCCCTGAAACAATTAACATACATTGAGCCATACAGTCATGCACATAGTTTTGACTGTCAGATGTATCAAGAAGCATAGTGAGTTGCATTCATGGCCAAAGACATATTAGGTTAATTATTTTACATAATTATTTTTCTTCATTTGCCACGGCATCTAATCGGTGAAGGATTCAGGATTATCCAGCATGGAAATAACGTTTTAAACGTGCTATATACAGTAAAATGGTGTTCAATATTCATACTACATGATAGGCATATGGCCAAACAAACACCTTGTGCTTTTTTGCTCAAATTTACGCACGCATGATTTTGTATACATAATACAGATTTAAATCTAGCAATTCAAATCCAAAACTCATGGCGTCATACATGACATCTATCTATAATTTATATTTTCTTGAAATGTTAGGTGATTCATTGTTATTGCCGTTGTTGTAACCCAGTAAACAGACACACACCGCCGTTTAGACATGTCACATGTCGTTCTTGTTCCTTTTAATCACAGTTAATAGAATATTCTATTAACTGTGTTTTAATATACAACATACCATGGACGATAAAGCTTCGAATTACTTCTCTTTAATTTCCAGTCCGGCTTTGTCCAGTCTTTGAAGAGACTTCACAAGCGCGTGTTGAAACAGGTCATCTGTACAAGAACCCATGAATCCATGATGTTTCGAATCACAGCAACCACTTCGAGCACATTTCGACTCGATCATGTTTACATCATACATGAAAATTGATACATATGTAATACGAAACCGAAATATGGTTGTATTTTGACGAATATTAACGATATAACGAAATATAAAACCCCAATATGTATAATTCCATTAGGTGATCTGCACATATTCCCTTGATGGTGGAAAATACATCGAAACAAAAGAAAAATCCAATATTTTCTGCTCATCAACACGTCTCCACTCCTCAGTAAAAATTAGTGCATAGTCAGCATTTTTAGCTTGTAGCAGAACGCGTTTACTTCCGGAAAACACCAGAATTTGTGGTGTTCCGGTTTGGCTTGTCCCAGGGCTTACGGCAACGCAGGCAGCCGAGAAGCCCTGGGAACGAGGATGAGTAAAACCGGATCACAGAGATAGAGCAACTTGGTTACCAGGCTTTTCACGACTGCGGTCAAACCGGAATAAACTTTTTTAGCAACAGCATCTTCGCTCCTGTCTTTTTATGCGCTTATACATATTTCGTATAACATATAGTTGAATAACTCTAGGATATAGGATATCATTTTTCAGTATTATTGCAATGCCAGGTGGCAGCATCTTGGTTCATTTTCAAAACACAGTCACACAGACACTATTGAATATTTTCTTTATTCCTGCTTGTATCGAACCAGATACATTACACTGCAGAAAATAGTGCATTAAATCAGTTCTTCATTGTATTGACACGGAATACCTATTCTGTGGTATCGGCTAAAGTTACCTTTGGAATTAAAATTAACTAAGATGGCGTCCGATGACACCACTGAGCTGTATAATAACTGGAGGACCTGCTCCTATACTTCGTTCAGTGATCAAAGTGAAGCCAAAAAAATGGCGGATTTTGAGTGAAAATGACGCCATTTCCATGACAACACTTACTTTATTTTCATGGTAGGTACCACTGACCAGGCACATTTGACATGAAAATGATAAGCATAACGATGAAACTAACACTCTATTTGTTAATAAAATAACTTCCTATGCAATACACATGGTAAAGTGTAACATTTCCCACTATTTTAGCAAGCTGTGATTCACAATCGCAAAATATTTGGTTACAAACTACGAATTCTTTGATCGATATTCAGTCACATATACGAACGACGGTCTTTAAAGTGCGAACTGGAACTGTCTAGTGTAATAATGTTTAAAAGGTTGACTCCTGAGGTCTCATTTTTTAAACAGACACAAACTATGATCATGTGCCAGTCAGACTTATCGTCGGACTTATTCGTTTTTACGTAATTCAGTTTTTGACGTAGACATGCCATGTACCTGGTCTCTTGTTCGAGACTGTCCATGTCACAGAAACTAAAATAATGTATAGTTCTTTGATTGAAGTAAAGTTCGTTTCGTGTACATGCCTAAGTCACATGTTTTCAAAACCAAGTTAGTTTTATTTTCCGTACAAATTTTCCAAAATTTTCATACATTTTACGTATTTCGAGATCCTGTGGGTATGCGCAAATCGAGCTTTACCTCAACTATAATTTATAGTGTAATGTAATTTTTTGTGTAAAGTTTGTAAGGGAGGTGCCTCGCATGGGCTTTTTCTGACCCGTTTGCACCTTTCCTTTTGGGAAACACCCATTTATCGTTATTGTTAGTATTCCCAATAAAGTTATAAAAGGACATCTTTCATACTGAAAGAGGGAAGTAAATCTGGGAAAGTAGTTTCTACCTAGCTTTCTGCATGGTTGGGGCCGATACTTCTTGATTTTTGTGTCAATAGTAGTAATATAGAGGCTTGAGATAAATCACACTTTTCCCTAAGCTGAGATAACAAGGTTTAGCTGAGGTGTGTGCCAAGGCATACATGTGTGATCACACCTCATTTCCAGGATGGCCTGTTTTCTTACAAGTTTTCTCAGTAAATATCACTCTGAATGAGCAATGTACCTTTATAAGTACACTCATAGTTCTGATACCCCTGGTATAAGCTGAGGAGTTAGGTCACATTCTTTTGTTTACCTTGATCATATGCTAATTATGTTACTGGTGGATTTTTGTACAACCACAGTTAATACAACCTACATAGTTAATCTACTTTTGTTTATTGCAGATTTATTCCACAATGACACACTCCTTTCTGGGTGGAAAGTTACAGTACCAAGCCACACATATCTTTGGAAACTGAACATACTGATACTGTATTTTAATACATGCTTCCAGAAATTATGTCACCTTGGCTATAGAGATTCATTTTCACGATTGAGACATTGGACTAACTCATGCCACATACATGAAAATGAGGCTCCATAGCCAAGGTGAAATACATTCCGGAAGGGTGTATTTGACTTTTTTGTAAAATTATTAGCAGTAAACAATTTAAAAAACAAAAATGTATAATTTTAATTGCTATAAAACTTATTTACACTTCAATAAAGTTATCATAATCATATAATTATTTATGTTGTTATGCATGGTATTATAATTAACTAATTCATTTTGTTGTTCTGCATGTTTTTCTGCATGTTGATGCCTCAGTGCCATCTCTTGTGTATATTAAACATATAATTTCTGCAAAATAAAAGATGACATTATTATCATGATACATTATACATCTTTACATCACAAAAATATCATATACACATATGTTAACCCTTCACAAGTGGCAATGTGTCTTGATATGCCTTACTGTATTATTTTAATCTACCTAACGCCAGACAATTTTACTAGTCAAGGGGAGAGTGCAATTACATGATCTGTTTTTACCAAGACCATTGATCTGAGCTTCAAAATTAAGTGTCATGTTTCAATATTCAGCAATGCAATTACATTCCTAACTGCTAAAATATGTCAAACTTAACTATTATGAGCAAATTTCATCATAATTTCCCACAGGCTGTGTCATGGCCAATTGGACATCACTACTCCTAATGTTAGAAATCATGGGCGGATTTACTTGGGGTGGGGGGGGGGTTAAACCCCTCTAAGAAAGTGTTCAACTCCACCAAAAATTCTGCTTCAACCCTCCTATTTTGTGCGAAAGGCTTTAACCCAAACGCCTAACCCCTGCCAAAGCTCACTGAGTGGTGCTGCTCGCACCCCACCAGAAATTTTTCTACCCCTCCTTTTAAATAAATGAAAATCCGCCCTAATTGTTAGAAATGTTGTAGCATTCTGAATTTACCTCATGACTAGTGTATCAGTGACTCACTTAAATCCCGGCAGCTTGTGGGCAACATTTTTGTTCTTGCCATGTAACTATGACATCATACTGTGTAAAACTATATAGTTTTATATAGTTCTGAACAATGGCAAAATGATATCTATTTTTATTAAAATTATGAGTGAACATCTGGATTTAATCTCACAGATTGAGTAAAATAAGAAAGTAGCCAGGGTTCATTGCAGCTTAATGGGCTGACTATATATCTCGGGCTGCTCATTTGCAGATAGTGTAATTAACCCACTGCGTGGCAGCAGGGAACAATCACAATCCCCTTAAAATCGTCTGTAGACAGACAGAGTAAAATAATAAAGACTGTCTTTAGGGCTCATCAGGACACTAGGGCACATGCATTGTCAGATGTAGGTGGGCCTCCTCTACGGCTCAACTCTCTCTGGTCTTGTGCTTATCTATATACACTAATTCTGCACTGTGATGGGCAAGTATATAAATTTCACACCATATTTAATAAACGTTTTAAAATATACGAACATGTAAACAACCACAATTTTTAGTATAAAATTAAAAACTGGCAGTCTGGCAATAAAACCACAAAGGCCATTGCTGAGACAAAACAACAATTTCATGTACACAATGTTTAATCATTAACAATACTTTTATGTCCCCTATTGAAATATTCGCTGTATATATTAGGATGATGAGTTTTTGACATAATATGAAGGGTCTATAGTGACTCTAGCCGTCTAGAAAGTTATAAAAAAGTTTCGTGAATCTTACCTGAAAGAATTAGTCTTTCTTTGTAGTCTTTGTGGTGAAATGCTGCATCCACAAACGAAGCAAACCCGCGCACCCTTGCTCCGCGTTGTAAAACAAGTAATGTTCGAGGGAAATATTAAGATTTTTGCTCAAAAACAACAGAAAACTCGAGAGAAAACTTTATATCTAATAATATCGTAATATTTGCCCAAAAACCAGGGGGGTTAAGGACATCGTCACAGAATAAGGTACACAGAAGGCCGACTTCTTCGTTTTTCCTATGATTTTCCTATGATTTTGGCGTAACTCGTGATTCGTCATCAAATGCTGACGCCATGGTCCTAGCCAGTGCGCGTCTGAGAGGCATTCACCCCCCTGATATCATTCAAAATGGCGGATGTCCAGGGGGGGAATGCCTCTCAAACCCGCACTGGCTAGGACCATGGCGTCAGCATTTTGATGATGAATCATGGCGTGGCAGCGTTACTTGAGTCGACCTTCTGTGTACCTTATTCTGTGACATCGTCGGAAGCTTAGGATCGCGGTTGGTCAGTGGCAGTTACCATGAAAATAAAGTAAGTGTTGTCATGGAAATGGCGTAATAGCCGCCATGTTTTCGGCTTCACTTGATGATCCCGAGCAGGTCCTCCAGTAATATAGTATAGCTCAGTGGATGACACGTAGACGACGCAGTGACGTCATGTACAAAGAGGGAATAATAAGTTATTATATACTATTAGGCTTTTTACTCCTTTTAATTCTCGGGCTGTAATAGCATTAGTGTACTGGGTCTTTTGCTACGCTGCATACTATATTCACTATAGTACAACATTGTCATATCATATCTGAATGGATCGACTTAAAAAACTGATTCCTAGTTTCTGCATACAACTATGAATTTTGGTTTCACTTCTGACCAAAGGCCTTGAGCTGAGACTGCTCAACCTCAAACAACAACTCCTCATTGAGATTGGTAACAAAAAAAAATAAGCATCAAAACTATAGTTTGTTTTTTTACACTAAAGTAAAATTAACATTCTTGTCACTCAGCCCATCCGTATTAACCAAAATAAAGTACAATCGCGTACATGCTTATTTTTTAATTTTAATTTGCCTAACCATTTGACATACTTTTCGTAGCCTTGTTTAATGCTTTTAATATATGAAATATATAAGTAGAAAAAGATCAATTCTTGTTTTATTTTTAATGTAATTTTTTTCAACACGATATACTACAGGGAAAAGACTAATAAATATTTTATTCTAACAATATTCCAATTCGTTACGGAAATTGAAAAAATCCGACCCTAAGACGGAAGTACGAGGATTGTTAGATATTTTATTGGCAACTGGATCCATTGGTGTCCCAGAGAATCGACTTCAAATGGGGTCCATTTTCAGTGAATCCTTTGCAACAAGACTTCAAAGACTGACTGCAGAACTGCCAAGATTTGTGTTGGAAACGAGATTAAGTGGGATGCAGTGGATGCCTGTCTTTATAACTAGATTCGAACGAATTACAGGGTATGTATATTCCCTTCATTCGGCATTATAGGACGTTGTTTGAGGCAAATTCAGCAGCATTTTGTTCTTCAACTAACCATGGTTACTCAAGTCTGGAAATCCCAGCCCTGCATCCTCCACGTACTACTAACAGGAATGATAATTGAAAACCCAGTGCTACTGCCATCAATCTAAGAGTTATGTTGGAATCAGAAGACAAGCAACAGTGTCTTGCCCGTACACAGTTATAGCAACGCATCTCGCGAGAAGTTTCAGGGCAGACGCCTAGCCTAAGGAGAAAGATCTTCAAAAAGCTGCAATCAAAAGACTTACGAATGACTGTATATTCACCCCCCCCCCCCCAGGAGAGGGCGAGTTTCCAAGGAAATTTGCCCAGGGAGGGCAAAAAAGTGTGCGGGTGGCGACCTCGTTCCCAGGCTCTTTCTTCCTGGGTGGGGGGGAGAAATATGAAAGATAGTATAACAAAGGTAATTCAACTTGTAGATAGATGACAAAAGATTAAGCCATTCACATTACAATGTATTAACTAATGTCTTATATACAATTTTCTTGAGCGTTACATGTCTAAAACATTATGTCAGTTTCTTGAAATTCTAAAAAAAAAAAACGAAAATAATCAAGTTTAATTAGAAAAATATCCCAAAATATATAGATCCACTATAAATCCTACAAATGTCTTGTTTCCTCTTTTATTAATACTATTAGGCAATCTGTAAAAATTACAGATTTGCTTTTACCTTATCCCTTTTTCAACTACCCTGCCTATTTTGCAAAATACTGAGTAATAATGTACCACAGAAATACCTGCAGATATATTTTAGCAAGGTTGGCCAGCCTCGCGTTTGATGAAGTAGAATATGTTGTCATACACTCAATAATCGCTTGAGATGAAAGCTCTGTGAAAAGGAATAACACATTTAATAGAAATCGAAATGAATGTAACATGCAGAGCTATTTACTGCTCTTCAACCAACACAAACCAAAGAGTAGGAGTGAAGAACCATTTCTTAAAATGTTTTATGTACTATTTACAACATGAGCGGCCGTGTTGTATCGGATATACAAACTCGAGCTGACGTAAAAAACGACTCATCTTATGAGTTCATTGGCGAAGTAATTTTAAAAATAAACGTTGTCTAAGCCGAGAAAATCAAAGTTAAAGTTTATGTAAATCAACATGAATCTGTATCACATATACAGATACGACTGCACGCTTATGATTTTTCTTTGTGTTTTCTTCATGAATTATTAATGAGTTTTTCAATAAGATTGATTAAGTAAAGCTTTGCCTGACTCAATATGGAAATTTGAAGGAAACCCTAACACGGTATGTTCAACTGTGCGCCTAAAAACGTTTGCATGATTGGCAGGCATTTTTCTTGAATTCAAAACCATGATCAGCTAGGACATTATGTTTCCAGGGAAAAAAACCTATTTCATCGAGCCATACCCTGCGAGTTACTATCCCAGTTTGAGTATACATCCCCATGCAGTAGAACTATGCGGTTCCAGAGATTCATCTCGGTTCCGGTCTTTTCGGGGTGAAAGAACCTCGGTGTTCGGTGTCTGTATTTTCAACCAAAACTACCGGTTCTTTTGTGCATGCCCGGATCCGACTTCCGGTTGGTAAAAAAAGAACCGTACCGACCGAATCTTTCGGTTAGCGCACAGCTCTACCATGCAGTACAAATATTGCAATTCAATCTTTAGTAAAATTAGGAGCCATGGTAATCTCTCGTTGGACAATCACCTTCAGTCGTCTTGTCCTTAAGATAAATTAGACTCGTGATGGCAGAGAGAACCGTTTCTTCATTGGAACTAAATCAAAACACATAAAAAGAATGAACTCATCAAACTGCATTGGCTATTTGTTTTATGGGTATTTGTTGATATGATTGTCCGTTATGTTAGATTATATAAGACTATTTTGACGGGTTAACTCTAACCCTATATTAATATATAACCTCAGGCAGGATACCTTGACAAACAATTAACAATTTCTTGTATTCCACCATTTTCTAAGATAGCGTGTCTACAATCTGCATCTAAAGTGTAATTTATGTAAATAAGTTGTGGTATTTTAGTTATTTAGGCTTGGATCAAATGTCACTCTTCTCATGTACCAAATCTAATAGCTGTATTAAGAACTATCACAAAACTTGCAAGTTGCTGTTTTAAGAAAACATTTTGTTAGGATGCCCATGACCTACTATTAAAAAGCGTCATATACTAAATCAGGGGGTAGGAAGCAGGAGGCTACCCCCTGCCGATATTTTATAACGGGCCAGAATAGCTTTCGGCACTCAATTTTAAATGCGCTGATCTGCCAGTTGTCCTGACTCACAGATAACATAGACTCACAAATCATAATGAAAGAATTAATGAAAGGGTGAAACAAGAGAAGACTCAAGAGGACTCTCAGAATGCCATTTTGAGTCTCTGTTGGCCTGCCTAAGTTTATCAAACCTCCTGTGTCCCTGGGCTAAATCGTAGTTAAATTCTCTTGAACACCCGGTGTCTACTGTACATGTTATGAGCATCTAAATCAAATTCATTGACTATCGATGTCTGCCTATATTGTTGACTGACAGCTCATAAAATATTTTGAAATAATAATTTTAAGACTGACATCTTGCATCTGACATTTTAGCTGATACTGACACACACAACCAAGGCCTCGCCCTCCTATTAAGATCCTCTGTTGTTGTGGTACACAAAGATGTACCCGGTCCGGTAGCCATCTGATTTTAATCCAACCCTACCAAGACAGTAGTTACAAATTCCACCAATTCCAAATTCAACAATTTTTTCATTCTGTTCACTAAGCATGTCTAAATGATATTAATTAACAAATAAATTAATATCATGAATTTTATAGAGGGAAATTACACTGTTTCAAAATGTGTTGTTTTCCTTAGATAAAGATAATAAGCTTACCATCATGAACTCACCCAAAAATAACTCAGCTACATTAAGTTTCCTCAGGTGAGGATAGTTTATTGGGTCATAGGCAAAATTTGCTAGGTTTGCCAGTACTTGACATTTTGCATCTAGTAGAAAGATGAGGCAAAATTAAAACCATATTATGTTATACATGGTGTTATATTCTAGTGGGTGCATCACTGCCACAACTGCTGTAAATTTTCTTGGAAACTACAAGTTATTGTTCCTGTTGGGGGTGTATAGTAACATGTAATTTGATGGCCAGTTAAGCACAAGACTTCCTTTGCATGCAGAGAGCTGTTTAGCAGGCTTTTAGCCAGGGTCTTAAAAAAGAGGGCGCCCAATTTTGGTATAACGAAACATCTACAGTAAAGTGTGGGGGGTCGAGAAAATGTTCCTCTGGAAAAACTTGAAGTTTATGTTACTTCATGTCAGTATCTGTTCCAAGCTCGTTCAAAATTTTTCAAACACACTTGGCTTTGTTGTGAGTTTGTGCCACTATGCTCATAGAAAACACATGACTAGTATTGACTGACTCTTTCATTAGTCTGCAGCAAACTCACAATCTTAGGGGAGAAAGCTGCTTGCTCTTGCACCCAGTGGTGTACCGAGGCCATAATATGCTCGGGGTGTATTTCCCTAAATTTACCGATGAAAATTTTTCCCCCTAAAATCCTAGCGGAACCGTACGTGACAACATATGTCTTAAAAATTTAGAGAGTTTTTTTAAAAGTTCTTGCATGGGTCAGGACAAAAAATAAGCCATCTTTAATATCAGTGATATCACTATAACCACAATGCAAAGCACTATGAAAATGTAATAAGGGGAATCTAGTATTGAAGCAGAACTTTCCAGTTCTAGTGGCATCACGGTGGTGGCATGCATGTGTAAGAAAATTTGCCAGCTAATAAATGAACTTCAATACAAGTCCAGCATAGCAGCCTACTGTTTTCCTCAAAATAAATAGTTAGCAGTAATAAACATTTGAAAGTTTCTGACTTCGCTATCTAGGGACACAGAGTAGAGACATACAGAGATGTAACTAGTGTACCCACTTTTTTGTGTGCATGCTCGGCAAGTTACTAGATGCATGCATCTGATTGGATGACGACCTGATGACGACTCACTTTAAACTTGCTGAGCATGTGCAGTTGATCATTTTTCGCCCGGTCGCCTGAAAAAAGGTGGGTACATGATAACGTAATCTTCTGCAGTGTTTGCAACAGTCAGTTATGTCTCTGTATGTCTCTACACTGTGCTAAGGATTTAATCAGAGGAGGAGTGAGGACTATACCGGCATGCAATGCGGCCAGTCACGGCTTTTTATATATTATCGATTTCTCGCCACGCCCCGTTCATTCTTCGGGTAGCTGTCGCTGTATACACAACAACAATTTATGAAAGAGAAACCGTCTGTATCACGGAATATACCTTTGGTTTGGGATGGAAACGACTTTTTGTTGTATAAATGTTGTTCGTTGTTTTTCGAAACAACGTTTTGGGATCATCGCGGATACGTGTAGTTTGAATGCCTTGTGCTTTACTTGTCGAAATGATTTCTTGACAGTGACTAAACTTGTGTTGTTATTAACAAAGGTTTAAGGTAAGATGATTTAAATAATTAAATTATAATATTTCTGCAGTTTATATAGTAATCAAAAGGGTAATAAAGATCAATATTGATTTATACTTATATATATGTATCGTACAGTAGAGCTATGCACACAAATTTAGAATAAAAAGATCAAAATAATTTAAGTTTGACAATATATTTATTTATAAAATGACTCAAATAGTGTTTCAGTAAATTATATACAAAATTATTGCAAATGTTGTACCAAATTTATAATAAATTCAGCTTTTGACATTAAGAAACATTAAAAAAATCTAATTGCAAATAGATTTTACTCAAAATTTTATAAACTCTTGATTAACTGTTGTTATTCAATGGCAACTAGTATTTTAGTAGTCATTATTGTAGTCATTATTTGTTTAAATTAAATATTTCAAATTTATATCATATAGTTTGTCGACACCAATGATCACTGGCATCAGCTTGGAGATGTACCATGTTGTAATATGTTGGTCAGGAGGAGTCTATTTTAATGCCACGTACCACCTATCATGTGACACTAAGTTTACACCAGCCTACTGATTGTCATTGCTTCCAACAACCATTGTATCCCGTTTGCTTGGTGGAGGTTGTTCATGATCAGCATTGAATATTCAATATGCATCACTGGTCGCCCCCCCCATCAATTAATGGAACTGTTATAATCGTGCTTGATAAAGAAGACAATAAATTGCATGCATATCTGACTGTGCACAGGTTGTGCAATATAAAACAGATGATTTTTTTGAAATGTGTTGTAATTTTATGAAATAATTGAAATAACCAATCTCAATTATAGTACGATGTTAGCTGTGTTCAATAGTAAGTAAGATGTATTTTTGGATGTAACTACCTGAAAATATATAGAATGATCGAATCATGATATTTCAAGCAGAGGCCCTCTGTCTGGAGGTTAGTTCCTTTGTAGTCGGTAGATCTAAATGAAGGACCATTTGCTAGAAACCTCAGTATACTTGTCAGGTAGTATATTTACATCCACAACATCCATCTTCATTTACTGCAGTTGTTATTCTGTTCATCTTTACAAATATTTATAAATACATTTACAGCAGAACTTGTTGTGTCTGTATTATTAAATAAAATTGTGCTCAAGAAGCATGCTATGTTGAAGTGTAAGTAAAACAATTTTTGCATTTTTTTATTCTAATCTTTCAAATAAATGGTCATAGAGTTGTGTTAGAAATTATTTACTGTATTTAGCTACTTCAAAAATACAATATAAAATGTTAAAAGGTTTCAATAAAGGTTTTTTACGGTTCATTTTTACGGTTTTAAAACGTCGAAAAAGACAGCCAATGAGATTGGAAATTCGTCATTTGAAACGCCATCAAAAACGTCGAGCGCGAATCCAGCATCGTCTCATTCAAGAATTGAAAAATAATGCAAAAACTTTTCGTATTTTTCTCGCATTACAAATTTGTTTTGTACGTTAAAATATTGTTAGTATATAGTAAAAGTATCGTAGATTTTATTTCCGTGATTATTTTAGCGTAGTTGTAAAGATATTTGAAGTATTTTGGATTGTTTGAAAGTATATGTATCGTTAGTTTGATTGCATTTGCCTACCTTAGGAAATAATACAACTATACAATGCCTCGCCCGCGCGCAGGCAGGCAACCATAACATTGGGCTGCCTATGCTAAAACGCAATATAGAAATTTTAAAAAATAAAAATAAAAAATTCGATATACAATTAATATATTTACTGAAATCTAAGCTTTGAAAATAGAAAATTTTCAGAGAAATAATCAAGATAACCATCCACAATTTTTCACAATCCGTGGTCGCGAATTTCAATTTTGAAAATAATGAACCGCAGTGCATTGTGGGAAGACCCTCATTCCTCCTCTGGGATTTAATATTATTGTGTATCCTACAGATTGCCCGGTCACATGGTTACGCTGTTACGGCATTGTATGCCATATTTACACTACGTAACCATGCGACTGGGAAATCTGTTGTACGAAATTGTGACGTCAACCCGAAGCACAAATGTATATACCATCACTCGATGTGTCTTGGAATTCCGTAACCAAGGCTTGTAAATACTGAAATCTGCTCAGATCATCTCGTCCTGTCTTATTGTCTATGTATTCTTGAGACGAAAACATGGTAAAAAAAACAACAGCACTTACGTCTATCTGCCAAATACTAATAATATTCGTGCGCAAATATCTCACTCATTTTCGCCGCCATTTTGATTTATAATTTTATACTTCGTACTGTTACTGATATACTTTATGTAATTAATTATATAAGTGTATCATAAAATTGCAGGCTCAAGGTTTCGACAGCTGACGTCAGTGATTCTAAACTTACTGCTACATGAAGTATTCATACAGAATTAGAGATATGGGTTGAAATGGGCAGACATAAACACAATAAAGGGAAGAAAAGTGGATGGAAAAACAAGACAAAATGGGAAGATGAAGCATGTTGTTCTGCTGTAGATAAACTGTCGTTGGATGAAGGTAATTTTTTTTGTGAAATGGAAAATTTTGTTAGAAAACCAGATAATTTAGAGTTATATTTGTTGCACAACTTGATTTAATTGTTGCCCATGCATTCAGGCCAGACTGCATTTTCTGCACCGCACGCATTTTTGACAGACACGCCCTTTTGAATTTTTGACAGACGCACCCATTTTCTTCCGCGCGTGTTTTGCAAACAATGAAGTCTGGCATTTATACCATTCCCACCAACTGAATGAACTATACATGCGTAAAAACGCTCAGGTTGATGCAATATTGATGAAAACAGGATTGAACAATGTTTTGTTGCCCACATTGTTCACAGTTGTCAACAATATTGAACACTATTGTTACACCCGATTCAGGCTCAACAATATTGTTCAGTATTGTTGACAAGTGTGAACAATGTGGACAGCAAAACATTGTTCAGTCCTGTTGAGCAGTGGGCTCAGCATTTTTTGCCGTGTACATACACACGTAAAAATTGAGAAAATCAACAACTTGTTCCAGGTTGATATCAACAGGCGTGAATAAGATTGTGCTGCCCACTATGAACAGTACTGTCAACATGTTACAGCATTGTTCAACTGTAACAACTTGGAACAACATATGGTTGACAACTTTTTTCATAGTTGGCTGCACAACATTGTTCACACCTGTCTATATCAACTTGGAACAACCTGTGCGTTTTTAGCCATGTATGAAGTGCATTCTTGAATTTACGGTTACAGCTCGTTACATGTATGAAGTGCATTCTTGAACTTACGGTTACAGCTTGTTACATGTATGAAGTGCATTACAGCAGGTTACATGTATGAAGTGCATTCTTGAACTTACGGTTACATGAACTTATGGTTACAGCTCAACAACTGGCCTCTGTAGCTCAGTTGGTTAGAGCGCTGCACCGGAATCGCAGGGCCGTAGGTTCAATTCCTACCAGAGGACCTTGTGCTGCATTTTTCGCCGTCGTTCCTGGTCACGTCTTAAAACGTATATATATACTCACTTGGATTACAAACCCTAAGAACCGCATTCAAATATTCTTGAATAAAGTTCAGACAGGAATTCACACTTGCACACAACAGCATTATCAATTTGATTAATTCTTCTATAAGGCCACATAAAAAAATAGTTGGTTAGCATCCTCGCCTGCCCGCAAAAAGGGTCCCGCTCAGGATTTTTTATTTATTTATTTAAAAAAAACAACTTTTATTGGCCAACAGGCTTTAATATCTGTAGTATTTCTGTTAAGTCAATTGCATTTAAATGCAAGATATTAACTTCTGGAATATAAAGCATGCGAAAATGACAGTATGAATCATATGCTGAAATATATAAAAAAGTTTAAACTATCTGTAGTACTGCACAAGATAATCCCATTTTGGACCTAAAACCAAGGCGTATAATAATAAAAAATAGTATAAATTTAAAAAAAAAAGCAGCCTGCCCGCCCACCTTTTTGGCAAAAGCTAAGGATGCTAACCAACTATTTTTTGAGTATGAACAGATCGATTACAGATTATTATTATATAATGATGATTATTTGATGATCGCTGGTCCCAATGTAATTGGGGGCTGTCAACAAATAAATTTCGGTCTTGAATCCGTAAGGGGGGTGAAGCAACGCAGAACAAGTCCGCGATTGATGCACAAAATTTATATGTGAATGTACCCTTATGTGAAAGTGAAACAAGGTTTTCTCAAGACTTATAATCAGTATAGAGTCAAGAGAACGCTGTAAAATCAATTCAGTGTTATTAATGTCTATTAGGCCACATAAAATAAATTCCTTGATTCTCATCACTACAGTAGACTTTGAAAATGTCGAAGAGCCGGGAGGTTTATATTTTATATTTTATATTTATATAATTTATCACAATAAATAAAAAACTGATAATTCCTAACATGTTTCTGCACATATGAATAAATGAACATATTTCTCCACGAACAATCACTGAACCCTTCAACTGAATGCGAAGTTCTGTTAAAATGCAATGAAATTTCTTTCAAGACTTCTATTTGTTTGAAATTGGCAGTAAAAACCCAATTTTAAATATAAAAAACTTAACTGTCTTGAAATATTTTGTCGGGCGGTTCATTTATATTGTATAACAAAATATAAAAAAATTTCACACAGCTCTTAAAATACAGTCAGGCGGTGATGAGAATCAAGAAATTTATTTTATGTGGCCTTAAAGACATTGGTGACATATAAATACATGTACATTAATACATTATTCGATATGGCTATATCTACGGGCCCGTAAACATGCTTCGCCAGGCTATATTTACGGTACTCTTGTTTTTAATCTCCACATGCATGGCCTGTATTTATAGTTAAAGTCAAATTAAAACCAAAATAACCCAGATACCTCCCAGCCCTAACCTCTAACCCCTAAAAAATTAAAACTATATAGTCAGAAACCGACCCAACTCAGGTTCGAACCACGAAGTCAACTTATAACACAGCAGCCATTTGACTATTCTTCTGAGCTGTTTTCCTTCGTAAACAATACATTTTATAGTGCTGATTGCGGTCAGTTAGTATATGAGAGTGCCATATTCTGGTGAAGTCTGTTTACGGGCCCGTAGATATAGCCACTTTGTACATTGTTATATGTTGATGTATCTTCAATTCATCAAGGCAAAACAAAATTGCAGGCGAACTTGGAAATATCAACCACAATAGGGATTTATCAAAATTGGGTTAATTATCTAGGGATATATTAGCCAATTAAATTGCAATGCACCCTTTGTTGTTATTTTACTTTTAATTGTCTAATGCCAGAGATTTTTATTACATTTTAATTGGTTAACAGCGCAATTTAGCCAGGCCGCTGTCCAACTGTTTTTAATTAAATAGCAACTTGCATTCTTAGTAGTATTTCTTTAACTGTTTTAGTGTTTACCTGCTACTTTATCTAATTGCATATGTTTCAGAGGTGTAACTTAACACTTGCCCAGGGCAAGTGGATGTCATGACGGGCAAGTGAACATTTTATCTTGCTTGCCCGATTGGGCAAGTTGCCTTGCCACAAATAGCTGGGAATCTTTAAGTTAATGTTTTTATAGTGCATGTACGCATGTATGATTTCAAATTTTGTTTTTTGTTGGCCAAAGCTACACCTGAGGCAGTAGAACATATAGCCATATAGAGCAGTGGGAGAACAGGTCGACATGTAGTCCCCTTAATTTATACCCCCTACCAAGGTACCCCAGTGGCCATGGTTTATACCCCGTTTGATGGCAAGTGAATTTTATTCAGAGCAACTAATTTTCATGTCCAACTTGCCGTTGTCAAAAACGAAGTTACGTACGTACATCACAGGCGACTGTGTTTAGTCATTTTTGTTGAAAAGACATAAATAATGAGTATAACAATTAATTTCATGTGCCGTGTGCTTATACCCTCTTCACGAAAATGGCTTGCCACACCCACAGCATTTTTTGGACGGGCAGTTTTGACACCCTGGCTAAAAGCCTGTCGGTGAATAATAATTAGTTATCAGTCAATGTTATTTTTTTATTTTAGAACAACCTGGTGAAAACAAAAAAGATTTTGGAAGAGGTTTTCCTTTTCCTCTGTTGATGTGGGTAAGTTTTTAGCTGCAGGTTCAAGGGTGGATTTTCATTTTTTAAAGGAGGAGTGGAAAAATTTCCAGTGGGGTGCAAGCGGCACCACTTATAGCGAGCTTTGGCAGGGGGCAGGCGTTAGGGTTAAAGACTCACACAAAATAGGAGGGGTGAAGTGAAATTTTGGTGGGGTTGAACACTTTATAAGAGGGGTTAGAGAGATTCTAAGGGGGGTTAATCCCCCTAACCCCCCCCCCCAGTAAATCTGCCTGTGTGCAGATTTATATCAATTTTCTAAGCGAGCAAATATTTAAAATCCTTTTTCTCTTAAGGATCTTGGTCATTGTGATCCAAAGAAATGCTCAGGACGTAAACTTGATAGACTTGGTTTTGTACGATCCCTAAAACTGTCCCAGAAAGCTCATGGAATTATCCTAAGTCCCCTGGGACAGAAATGTTTGTCTCCAGAGGACCACGAGATAGTGGCTCATTCAGGTGTAGCTGTGATTGACTGTTCGTGGGCAAAACTGGATGAAACTCCATTTGGCAAAATGAAAGGTGGACATGCTAGACTGTTGCCATATTTGGTCGCTGCTAATCCTATCAATTATGGTCATCCATTTCGGCTGTCCTGTGTCGAAGCATATGCTGCTACACTGTACATAACAGGTATTATAATTATGATTGATGGGTTTGTTTGTATACCATATGCAAATACTTGGAAAAGGTTTATGGTTGTTTCATACTCCTGCTTTTTCATACCCTTACTGTATCGTACCCAGGCTTTGTCGTTGAAAAATCATACCCAAGCTTATAGTCGATTTGTACTTGTCCTTATGACAGTTTATTGCCAAAGATGTTCTTGTTGCTTTGTACTCGGATTTTTATGTGAAAAAATCCATTCGTTATTACGTCGAAAAACATATTGGCAAATAGCTTTGTAGTCATCACTAACTCAGAAAATGCATGGATTTGCTCTTTCACTCAAGTTCCAAATTGTTGTGATTGTTATTTTTTCTGGCACAAAACAAACAGATCAGGAGTGTTTTGGCATTTTCTTCTAACACTTTGCTAATTGGTGTAAATGTAACCTAGTGAAGGTAGGGTGGAATTAAGTCTGTATATAGTGCAGCTTATTTAAATATGTTTTGTTGTCGTTTGACAAGTGCCCATTCTCCCTACCCTTTTACAAGTATACAAATGTTCAGGTAAGGGTAGTGTCGGCAGAACAGATTATTTGCTAATACGTTTTTGTTCTTGGTGACACTATCCAATATAAGCAGAATAGGGTCGGAACAGGCAGGTACAAAAGCCAGCTGGCTTAACCAGGTCGATCAACTCTGCATGAGGCAGGTATAAAAATCGCACAAACCTGATCTCTAGTTCATATATTAAATCTTGTGGTACGAGTTGCAGAGATCCCCCATACCCCAAGACTCAAGAGGTTTTACCTATGTAATCCTAAGTCTCGCTACTTATTTTCTTAATATCGCGATCTTAATATGACATATGGTTATTTCACTAATCAGTTTATCCTTTCTTTTAAAAGGGTTCAAAGACTTAGGCTTAGAATTGTTGAAGCGATTTAAATGGGGAAAAGGGTTTTACGACCTGAACAGGTATATAATGCAAACGAAATATATTCAAACGAAAAAAGATAGAAACTAATAATGTTAATAGTTAAAACTAATATCGGTAATCTCAGAAGTGGCCCAAGACCGAATGTTGAGTATTTTGGAATTGGAAACTTAACATTTGCACTGATTTTTCAATACTTATATGTCAAAGAAATACTTGTTTTTCACATTTTTGTTGGAGCAAAGCACATTTCGGGTTTGACACTAAATCCATTGAACTCAGTTTAGCTTATTTTTCTACCTTTAGTATCGATAGGGAGGGTTTATCAACTTTTTTGTTTGAAGATTGTCTTCGCTCCTCGGTTTGTTTTGGCGCGAAACGCGAGAACCGGAAGATATAAATATTATTAAGTAACTTGTTATTTTAATGTTATCTTATAGTAATCTTAATTGAAACTGTGTGCTCATTGTTTTTTATGGTATTTATCGCAATATTATCAAATATCGTGATAATTTCTTAGACGATAATCATGATATGATTTATATAGCCCAACTCTACTTGCAAATGAAGAATTAGTTTCGATGATGTAGAAACTAAATCATGTGGGAAAAAAGATCAGCCGGCTGAGTTGACGAAAATGTTTTGTGATGCGAAGATGGCGTCATTATTGTTGAAAAGATCAACTGAGATTTGAGTTATGTTTTTCTCTAGAGAATTACTGGATATTTACTCTTCCTGTAAGGACAGTGGCGAAGTTGTTGAAGCGCAAAATAAATGGATGGAAGATTTAAAATTAAAGAAAAAACAACAGGAAGTTGATGGTAAGCATTAAGCATTTTCATGTCAACATTTTCATCTTTTTCATCTGTTAATAAAATAAATTATCCCAGATTTATTTATGCTGGACAGCTTTAATGGTTCTGTCACACTATTGCGTATCGTACTAGCGTATGCTAGCGTATGGAAAATATCAATCATACGCTGGCATACACTAGGGGTACGTTAGGCATAGGTTGTATGGGCTTCAAGCACGGTGGTATACGCATGGATACGACGAGGCAGAAACATTTTTTTAAGAATGCTTAAAAATTTTGTGCGGACGTATGGTCTATATACGATAAGCATACTCTAGGCATACCCTCAATACGCTATATAGATGTACGGTACTCATAGGTTCAATAAGGTAAGTATATGCACAATTCTGTATTTTCAAGGCCTTTTTGTGCGTATGAAAATTATTTCATTCATTTTCATACGCTACTCATACGTTTCCCTTGTACGCAATAGTGTGACAGGTCCTCAACGTAACAGTTCGAAATTTTTTTCCCTAGAGGTTCATGAGGGCAAGTTTATTCAGGGGCGGATTTAGCCTCACGTGCAAGGAGGGGTGCAGGTTTTTCATGAGGTGATGCACGAGGGAGCCTTACTGTCTACTCTTCTCTGCAGTCTGCAACTATCTCAGCATTGACATTATTTCAGAAGGCTGAATTATATGCATGTTTGCCGTTCTGTTACGTTTTACATTATCTTTTGTTTGTAAATTTAACAGTTGAAGGAGCTGCGCTAGTGCTGACGCTTTGGGTCGTGAATATTGTTCGACCGAGCTTTGCTGATTAATTCACTCAAAAGTAGCGAGCAAAATCATGACTAGTCTTTCAATTAACAGATTACGACATGACAACAATCGATGATTCAAAGGAACATTGGAATCCAAATCGGAATTTTGTTGAAGTATCTTCCAGGTAAAACAATAATCCGTTATTTACCTCATGTACTTGGTGGCCAAAATATACCGCTGTTAATTATATATAATATAATTATATAATATTATAACGGTGTATTAGTCTTTCAGATTTTATTGAAAAAATTACCTGGAACTGCCTTATGTGTTATATTTCTCATGGAAATAAAATATCTCATTCTCCAAATTATTACCAACATGCAGTCACTGGCCGCTAAATAATGCGAAATTGTGGATCTTCAGAAGAAATAATAAATTTCAAAATCTACGGTACTTTTCTGGTTTTATACATGTAATATATTGTATAACAAATGTAAATTTCGAGCTCGGGGGGGGGGGGCGACAAGATTGGTTTGCGGAGTTGCGAGTGGATTTTGGTAATTTATTGTACGTTATCCATTTGCTGTATTTTATATCACCTGATTTGATAATTGGCCCTAAAAACACCGGGGCATATGGCCTTAAAAATTGTCGCCATTATTTTTAAGTGAAGAGGAATCAAGTGGTGATGGAAGTGAAACAGAAAGTGCTGGAGAAAGCGAAGAAGAGAAAGAAAATATAGAAAAAGAAGAAGTTGAAAATAAAGATATTGAAGCAAAAGAAGAAGAAAGCTAGAAAGAGTGGATATTTCATGGAGGTAAAAATTATATTGATAATTTAATCCAAATCATAAAAGATAACACTGTAGACTCTGAAACTTTCATATTGAATTTCAAGATTTTAACCTATCTGGGTCGTATGCCTCGGGTCTTGAAGGATAATTTGTTTATCTATAAGTTGTGTATAAATATGCCATTGTAGATTAACTTCAAGAAAATCAGATATTTCTATGCACGTAGTCACTAACGCCAGATTTTGGTGGAAATTCTGGGTGAGGTCGAAAAATATTTAGCGGAGGTATAGCGGTCTGGTTCACAGCCCCAATGAAACATAGGATTTTAATAGAACGTACCCTCCTAACGTCATCTACGTGACGTATGCATGCATGTACTACCACTGTACATTACGACTCATCCAATTTTGCCCTTCATGATACAAAGTTTCTTTCGAAACATTGCGTTAAAAGGGTACTTGCATGGTTATCAATTATACAGAAAAACATTCGCACAAAGTGTAGACCCTTTGAAAGCAACATATAAAAATTTGTCAAGTTTTCACATTTATCTATCATTTAACTTTTGTGCAGACCTTTTAGGGGAGGCGCGAACCTCCCCTCACGATCCCACATCGAACCTCCCCACACCTCCCCTCAAAATCCGACCGTGGTAGTCACCAAGTTTTCTTGACAAAACCAAAATCGACTTCGTTCCCAGTGTTTTCCAACTGGCATGGTTCGTTAATATAGAATATCCCTGCCAGGATAAATCGCGCTATTCTGGGTAGTTGGCCTGGATAGTTGGTCTTGTGTAGTTGTGTACGGCTAACCGCTAAGGCTAATCGATGAACCAAAAACCAATGTTTTTAATAAAAACCGATTTAAGCGATGTTGCTTTCGCACCAAAGAGACAAATAATGCTAAGTACAATAGTGAAAGTATTATTAAAGACCATG
>CACRXK020004712.1:0-29640 GCA_902702795.2 Paramuricea clavata | reverse complement strand
TATTGCCAAAATGCCTCAATTTGCACGTTTTGTTGACAAAATAAGTTATTTTCATCAAGTACCGATTTGTTATTGCATCTCAAATTTTTGACTCTCCAATCGCAATCACTCAAAATACTATTATTCACGAACTACTGGATTAAATTTACGAAACAACCCATCGTTGGAGAGCTGAATGTCTACGCTTTAAAACAAATGTAAACCTGAACGTTTTACTCTAATATTCGTTTCGAAATTTATATTTGAAGCGAGGACTCCGTTTTTTATGATACACCCTGTATAGGCCTATTATTTTACTGTAAAAAGTCAACAAGGATACAAAGTACATGACACTTTTATCTCTACATTGCCGCAAAAAAGGCGCAATTCCGAAGCTTTGCGTTGCTCGGTTTTACAAACGGGAAGTGTAGTTTATGGAAGCTTGTCAATCACTTCGTTTGAATCAGTTATCAACCAATCAGAGCTCTGCCAAATATTGGACGCATGCACGTAAATATCATAGGGAATCCTTGCAGGCTCTCTTTCACCCAGAGAGCCTGCTCGCAGGCTAGGCAGTTAGTTCAGACAAGTTATAGCTAAGCTAATTATCACTTATTTACTGAGACCGAGGGAAACAGTGTGTTTTGTGGACCCGAGACCGTCGATGTTTCCCGAGGCGAAGCCCAGGGAAACATCGACGGTCGAGGGTCCACAAAACACACAGCTTTCCCGAGGTCTCAGTAAATAAGTGTTTTATTATATATCAATAGTCAAAGAAACAACAAATTAAAGAACAAATGAAAGTAAATACATGAAATATTTTATTGTTAAAACGTTATATTAAACATTGGCTACACTGCAGTTACTTAAAGCGAAAGTTTTAATTACGTACTAGGCATGTCCAAAGGTCGCATCTTCACGTGATGGCGCACGTAATTTTTTTGGTTATTCGCCGGTCGATAACGTATTATCTCCCTCTCGCGCTGTTGCGAGGGAGACAGCCTAATTTCGTCACTCTCCCGTGATATGCTCTCAACCAATAAAACACTAGAAAAATGCGACTTTGACTATTGATATATAATAAAATAAATTAATCACCTGTAACTGCATGTGTGTTGTTGCATGCTCCTTGTGGTTGTTTTGTGTCAGAAAATGAGGTCAAACATGAAAATAAATGTATCTATTGTTGTAACAAAGTGACGGATTTGTAATACTGTGTCACCAAACATTAACAACGAACGAATAAAATATTAAAAACATTGTACAAAATTAGATTAATTATTCACATATTTTACAAAAATATACTCTACATTCACATTGTCCGTATAGATTACAAATCAAATGAACGTCTTGTCAACACTACTTGGCCTAAATTTTATATCGCTCGACACAGTTGTCATTAACTTATACTTGACTGCAATTGACGCCATCTTGGTTTATCATCAGTTATGACTACATGCCAAAAATACATGGCAGCGACGTAATGACCAAAAGGGATGGACAATAGGAGTTTAGAAGACATAACATAGACATACCTAAAATAAGCTCGGTTCATCCGGCCTATTTTACATTTGACTTAACGATATTTGAACTGAAAAACGTATTAAATACTAATAACATTGACAACACACACGCAAGCAGTCAGCTATATTAATGATCAAGACATTGACCTGTCATCCAGTTCGTCCTGATTTCTGCATCTGCTCACGTATTCTTGCTTTTATCTTGAATCTTGTTTTTCGTCGTCAGCGTCGTCGCCCTTGATGTTATGGTCTAAATTAACAAAAATAGAAAGATGTGCAGCAATCCAAACTTGTCAACTTAGTCACGAATTCTCAGCAATGTTCTCTCTATACGGAATATAACGAGTATATTTTTATGTAACTACCTTCGGTGCCTGAGAACGTACTATCTTCCGCTTTATATTCGGTAATAACACTTGACTTGATGAACTAAAATATATTCAGAGAAATAGCTTGAGTATCAAAATGAATGACTGCATGTCAAGTTAGTTCCTAGTACGCAGCTGTTTAGAGTATATCCTCCAATAGGATGATGAGGAATTTGGCGCGCTCCATTATGTCTTGCTGCAAAAGTTGTTTTTATATTGCCGCTTAATATTGCATTATTCTGTTCATCCATTATTCCGAGATAAATCCTGGTCAAACGGAGATGACAGTTGATGATCGAGTTGGTAAGCGAGAATTTGCACAAGAGTTTTGCACTGGGTCAAACGAGAACTCGCATGGAGTTGCCCAGAGTTGACTGGGCATGACCGTGTATTGCAAAAACTTCCATCAACTCTAATCAAAATTTGAACCAGCTAAAAGTTGAGAGTACATAGGAGTTGGAGGTCAAATGCAAGCGAGAGATTCAAAACTCATCAATTCTCATCTTCGTATGACCGGGGCTTTACTCGACCGGAAGAAGTGCTTACGTCATATCATGGCATCACACCTAACACGCATGATTTTATTATATATGGCACAGACATACCTTATTTTTTCTTCTGGCCATCTGGAAGCTGCCGGAGCTGAGAGTGATCTTGACAAGACGGATGACTGACAGGCTTGGCTACTTAACGCTTGCTGTGGTGAAACCCACTATATATATATATAAAGATTGATAAAATTGGACGTTCAGAAGAGTTTGTTTCTTGATCAAAGCTGCAGGTATCCAAAGGTCAAACGTTACCATGTAACATTCATGTAACATGAAATGAATAATTAACTCGAAAAATCGTCAGTGAAAATTTCTCACCTGGTGATTTGGATCGTTGGTAGAGGATCTCAAATGAATGCCTTGTTGAGCATACGTACAGAGTAACGCTACACCTACATGAAAACATACCAATTAACGTATATCAATGCAGCATTCTTGTTTCATGATTGGGTCACCATAAAAAAAAAACACGTTAGTATGTAAAAAAAAGTAACCGAGTCACGACTTCACTTTGCAAAATAACACGAAGCTACGCCCATCTTAATTCATCACCAAGAACATTTAATTTACGCTTTTGAATGATAAATTTAACAATTCGAGATTTAGAATCACATTATTTCCCTTGCAATACTGTAAAATAATTGGCAACGCCTCTACAGTAATTGCCAGTAAATTGAAATGTATTACGCGACAAAAGCGGGTAGGTATTACTTACCCAATGCTGTTCGACGACCTTCCCTTAAATATTTCTTTGTCCATTCATCTAACAAAATATTGCGATATCTCTGCGTCGAAGGAAGGAAAGAAAAAAGTGAATCACGTAGTACAACTCGGTGAAAACAATACTATATGCATTCAAGTTGTTTCCAGACCACCTCATATTGAAAGAAACTCAGTCATAAACATGCACGTGAACTTGCCATAATGATTTTTTATCTTTGTGTACGCGCCTATAAATTGGGGCCTTCAAGTTTAGAACAACTACAGCGCATATTTTATAATCGAGTGGGAGTCTTTCAGAGGTTATTAATCCAATACTTCTTAAGAGGTATTATGTAAATCATGGTTACACTTACAGGTGCATCAAAATATTTCAAGTATTTTTGAGAGTTCTCCGACGGGAAAATCCGTTGAAAACAGCCTCGTCTACTATACTAATAAAATAAAATAAAAGAATAATTCTTAATTAATAAAAGGACATTATTAACGCAAGAAGTTCCTAATAACTTTGGTATACAGTTCTGCACAGGGTAATTTCATCAGGGTAACTATTAGGGCGAGGTAAGGGTTATAGTTAGGATTAGGTGAGGATGAAAGTCAAAATGGGTTAGGATTATAAAGATTATCAGGAATCTAGGATCCCAGAAAACTTTCAGACTTGACTTAGCTGAAAATTTTAGGGCATTGCTAAATGCTAACAGGCAGAATATTAGTGAATATTAGGGAGCTCGGCAGAAAACTTTGAACCTAATTAAAACAAAAATATTATTTCCTGCTATGATCACATTGTGGTGGTTATATGGGAATGGACCCTGGAAGAGATTTTACAAGGGAAAATGCTAGAGTGATTCTTAAAAATTATAAAGCAATTATTTACTTCATCCTCGGTCTCCATAAGAATTTTGACATCCTCAGGAGTTAAAATATCCAATATTGTTTTCTTGACACGCTGAAATATACAACAATGGAAATAATTACAGTGTAGCTAATGTTGGCGTCAACCCTGCTTATGAAGATGCTTGGAGCCCATTTCTGATTTAAAACGCCACAAGTTTGTAATTTTATAGAAAAAGAGCTCATATAGAAGACGAGTCCAATATTTGTACGTACCTCGTTACTGTTGTGATTAACATAAAATCCATGCTAAACCAAAAGAGTAAAAATTGTTTTAATCCATGCAAGGCAAATGCGTACATATATGTGCAGTCTTGTGACTAATAACGGCACATAAGTCAAAGAAACGAAGCCATTCTCATTGGCTCTAAACAAAAAGCAAAGCCACCAAATTAGAACGAGCTTCTCGACGAAGTGACTACCTTCGATTATCTAGGCGTCCAGGGAGACAATATTTCTTGGAATACAAAATCATGTGGACAAACTTAGTCAGAGAATATTTCTTAAACGTATTTATTTGAAGGCAAAGTTCAGCCTTTTGAACGATGGTTTTTAAGGCGCAGTTCAGCCCTTTTAATTGAAAAAACTATGAAAAAACTAAATAGAAAAATCGATTATACATAATTCAAGATCAGTAAACTCAATGTTCTTAACAATACAAATGTTTTAAAATGTTAAAAACATCAAGTTTGCCGATCTTGAATTATGCTTAATTGATTTTCCTAGTTAGTTTTTTCAATTAAAAGTGCTAAAATTCGCCTTAAAAACCATCACTCAAAAGGCTGAACTGTGCCCTTTAAATCAATTGTCAGTCTTTCTTCCGAAATATGTTCTACTTCGTATGTAGAAACAAACTATTCTGCCGATATACTGGACAACCGTGCAACAGTATGGCACGAGATGAGTGTGGCTCTACTTTAAGGAATCGTATCGAGAAATTACAAAACTGAGCAATGCACATAATCCTAAACGAAGTTAACGAACGAAGAACCAAATGTACACAAGAGATGAGAAGTGAACTAAATCTATTATCCTTGCATGATAGAAGGCGCTTTCATAGATTACAAACAGTTTTTAAAATTTTAAATAAGCTGGATTGTCCAGGACAGCAAGTTGATGTTTTCAATTCAGGTGTTTCGTGCGAGAACGAGATCTTCGGGACAGCACTCTTACATGTACCAAGAGTAAAGACAAGTATTAGACAATCAATGCTTAAGTATTAATATGCGGAGCGACAGACTGGAACTGGAACTTCCTTCCAAAGGATATTGGAACTCCCTTCCAAAGGATATTAGGAAAATTATTTCCAATAGTGTTCTTAAAAAAAATCACTTTTTAATTACATGTACCTCTTGAAAATTGACAATGACACTCATAATTAATTTGTAGTACTAAATCTTAATTAGATTTGTCAAATTTTATTTCTTTTAACATTTACTGTATTCTTTTCCATGGATATTATATACATATTATATGGATATTATAACTTATATACTGTTCATCCTATTTCACTCTTACAATGTGAAATAAACACGTTATGTTAATTATTATTATTATTACCTAATTCTTATTTTTGGACAGGAACGACATACAGAACATGCAGCACATATATTTCCCCAAATCTACAATTTTTGTAACTTGAAGAGCCGTGTAGAGTTTTGTTCACATAATATGCATATGCTGCATTATAAACCTTTATTAACCTAATTAATGGTTGATGTGGCTTTGACGTTGCAACCATTACACTAAGACAAATACCATACATGTAAGAGTGGAATACAAACCTTCGCTTTCTGGTCCGACGTTAAAGCCACTCTCCCTTTGTCCAATGAAGAAGCACTGCTACTAGAATTACTAAGAAAATAAATTTTTTTTTAAAAATATATTTTTATTGACTTTCCAAAAGATACATGAGCAGTTCACTTTTATCGAAATACAATACAGTGCCAAAAACATGTGGCAAGCACCTAAACAAAAAATATTTTGAACTAGAGGGCACTCGGAGGCTGCGTACACCTAGCTCCGCCAACAAATTAAGTTATGCATAAATTATACAATGGGCTAATCAGCCATTCACTTTACTCTGCCCGGCCAAGCAAGACAAACTTTTGCTAATTTCTCATTCCAATTTTCATCCAAATTTAACCAAAATTTAATCAATTTGTCCTTGGGCAAAATCCATTAGTCCCCAAAATTTTCGTATTAATATGTTGGATATTTTTTTAATTATCATGCTGGCTGACAAACAAACATAATAATATAACCTCCTGACGGACGTACAGTATAGTACAGTTTTGACAGTTGAAAACTTGTACAAGGTTGTTGTGCCCTTCAAACGAGCGAGTTTATTGTTTATTTCGCATGCACTCGACAAACTACACAAGCGACGTTTTACCTGACCAAAATGTTCGTTGCATTCTCCGGAATTCGATATCCTGAAATATTCAGAAGATCCCGAACCATTTGACCCTTGATGCTCATATCAAGTGGTGATGTTGAATGTAAACTGTGGAAGAAAATAAACAAGAGAATGATACACAACAATTAATCAAATATTAAATACTTTCCCAAAAATTCAATGGTGAGGTTAAGATACCCCGGTTCCGGTTTTTAGGTACGGGTAATATACCCGTACGCGTAAATCAGGATATAACTTGCAAGATATTCCGGGGTACGAAAACCGACCGGAGAATAGTAACTTTTGTTACTGAGGTTCAACATAGATTTGGGAAATATTTGAAGAGCAAATGCATGTGCATTGATTTATTTAGGTAAGATGTTGAAGTATTTTACTACTTAAACGCCCTGCAAATAGTAAACAGAAAACACCCGTACCCGTTTGTCTTTTACGTGTAGACCATGCTTTACCGCGGGGAAACGGGTATAGAAATTACGGGAAAATTTGATAAACAAAATGGCACCTGTACCCGTAAACCGGGGTATCTTAACCTCTCTCTACTATCAGTGCTGACGACCGACGTGGTGCACCACCGGAAAAATACAACGATCCACGTGTGGGCATTGATAAACTGCCGAACATGTCCGTACCTTGGTGAGATATTCACTTCTAAAATCCATGGTTTTAAATTCTCATCTAGCATAATGTCAAAACCAAACAACTCGTTGCAACAATAGCTATTAAACGCAAATAAAGATTTGTTTCAAATACAGTAGTTGCTACATCCATTTCTTGTTACACTTGTTTTTACTGCAGGCATAATGTCATTTTGTTTCCCACTCCAAAACGCTTTGATGAAGAATATTCTTAAATTTTAGGTACAATACCTGTTCCTGACGTTTTGCTTGATCAGTAAGTTAACTGTAGATTCGCAACTAATATGAAAAGAAAATTCTTCTTCAATGTATTCTTCATTGCATATAGCGATAACAAAAATTTATAGACAGTATAATCAATCAACAAATAACTAAAATAAACAATATACAGTAATATACCTTATTATTGTTTTGACTACAATATCTTTGATACTTTCCCAAATACGTGTTGTATTCACACCCATTCTCTTGAGGTATCCCCATAAAGCTTTCAAAGACCTTGGAAAAACATTTTAAATATCTAAAAAAGTCGTAATTAAATGCAGTACCTTTCACTAGCTCGTATTCACTAGCAATAACTTACCATTTATGTCCTTGACAAGCATCTTCATCGTTATTTGGAGTGTATACATTTTCATTCTTCTTATTAATGCTGTAATTTGTCAAGTGCATAAATCTGTTGCTTAAAGTCTTACTTGATGAAGAATACCTACAAAAAATGGTTAGACATTATAATTAGTGGATAATATTTGGAAGTACATATTAGAATGTATACGGGATGACGAGAATTAACTGTATATGGAATAATGGCCATTTTTAGATACTTTGTATTAGTACACACCGATCAACCCAAATTCTTTAGGATTCATTGATTTAATCACTAGGTTCAATCAGTCTTAGGATTCAATTATAATTCAGTCTTAGGATTCAAAGATTCAATCTCAGAATTCAATTATTAAATTTTAGGATTCAACGATTCAATCTAAGGATTCAAAGAATTCAATATTAGGATTCAAAGATTCGATCTCAGGGTTAAATTATTCAATTTTAGGATTCAAAGATTCAATCTTAGGATTCAACGACCCAATCTTAGTATTCAGTGATTCAATCTTAGGATTCAATTATTCGATCTTATAGGATTCAAAGATTCAATATTAGGGTTCAATGATTCAATCTTAGAATTCGATGATTCAATCTCAGAATTCAATTATTAAATTTTAGGATTCAACGATTCAATTTTAGGATTCAAAGATTCAATCTCAGGGTTCAATATTATTATTCAATCTTAGGATTAAAGATTCAATCTTAGGATTCAAAGATTCAATCTTAGGATTCAACGACCCAAACTTAGGATTCAGTGATTCAATCTTAGGATTCAATTATTCAATCTCATATATATAGGATTCAAAGGTTCAATCACAGGATTAAATTATTTAATCTCATAGGATTTGATGATTGATTCTTTATTTGTCACCATCATTTCAGTAATCAACTTACTTGCAGGTAGCAAACCGAGTGAGGCCGTCTTCAAATAAATAAATGCGTAGAGGATCAAATGATGAAATAAAAACATAAATGCGAAGATCAAACTTTTTGCCGTTGATGAGATAAGGCTTGGACAGATATCTAAAGTTGTTAAAAAATGTTATTAAAAGTATGCGGCTGAATCGTGTGGGAAACGCACTTATCAAATGAACAAGAGAATGTTTTAGGCATAACATGCAGTTGGTATGATTCAACTCGGTGACGAATTATACTGTGTACTATAATACATGACTGGATACTACTTTACTCGTATTTGAATGAGTGTATATGAGGTTGACATAAGTCTTGATCTACATAGCGGCATGAGAATTAAAACTGCTTTTTAATTATGTACTTACTTTTGGACGATAACAGGTCGCTTCTTAGGGATTTGCGTCCATTTATGTATCACTCTTATTCCAATCCCTCTTGCTGAAGCCGGCTACACATTGGCAAAATTAAAATCGTTCACGTTACGTATACGTTTCCAAAGCATTATATTTCTCCAGTAAAAATAGCTTATTGGCAGTTAGCTAACTACTCCACTCTGTATAACGCAATTATTTCGGAAGATGGAATTTCCTATAAAGACCCATCTACACGATACGACTATATATAGTCGTATACGATTCTTATCCTGGCTTATATGTACTCGAATAAATGCATGGAAAGATGTCACATTTCGCCATAAACTGATGAACAGGAATAGTGGCGTCAGCAGTCGTTTTCATATACTTAAAGAATTCTTTCAGATATAGTGGTGCGGTAGCATCGACCAGCCTCGCGCTGCTCAATTAAGGTAATTTAAATCACTTTCCGCTCAGGCTACACCAGATTTTATTCTCTATTACAGTCGAACCTCTATTAAGCGGCCACCCTCTGGGATCGGCTTTGTGGCCGCTTATAATAGAGGTGGCCGCTAAATAGAGGTACGCAAATAATAGACCCTGGGCGTAGTCAATGCTTTTGAGGTGTAAAGCGTTTGAGGTGTATAAAGTGGCATGTGTTAAAACATAATTTTTAAGCCTTATTTTACAAATAAAGCAAATTAGCTCGACTTTTATTTTCGGCTCTCTTGACAAGGTGTTGCGCCAAGTAAATCCTGCAGGCTGGCCGCTTAATAGAGGTAAAAATTGACATAAAACATCATTTGGGACCGCTCTTTGGGTGGCCGCGGCCGCTTAATAGAGGTGGGCGTTTAATAGAGGGATATTTTATAGTATTTGTATTACAAAAATTTCGGGACTTCGATATGTGGCCGTTTAAAAGAGGGTGGCCGCTTAATGGAGGGCCGCTTAATAGAGGTTCGACTGTATAACAATATTTAATCTTTAACATGGCACTTGTGTAAAGCAGGTTTTTATCTCTCGTTAAAAAATTCATTAATAATTCACGAGGAAAATACAAAAGAAATGAATGTTTAATCAATGTTTGTAAATCGGATAAAGATTTGTCCTCATTTACATAAACTTCAGTTTTGATTTTCTCAGCTTAGACAATGTTTATTTTTAAAATTACTTCGCCAATGAACTCATAAGATGGGTCATTTTTTAAGTACGATAAAACATTCGCATCCTATCTGTATCTGGTAAACAAACTCTCGCCTTCGCCTCGAGTTTGTATATCAGATACAGATCGGCTGCTCATGTTTTATCTAGTACTTAATATATATTTCAATATTATGTAATATTTAACAAATATAAAACATTTTCCGTGTTGATATACAGTTATATCAACACGAGTGGAATTGGGAAAACGAGAAATTGTATGGAAACACGACGCCCGAAGGGCGGAGTGTTTCCTCTAATTCGAGCCATTTCGATAGGCCTTCATCCTTAATCTTGTATTTCTTAAAGACCATAAATTAACAATGTAACGACATTAAATCTTACTGGTTTTAAAATCCACTTCTGTCTATTTCCTCCTTCTTCCCAAATTCTCTTAAAATTTCGGAGGTCATGCGGCAATACGAACGTCTGGGGAATAAAACCAAATTCCTAAAAAGGAAACACAAGATAAGGTTCGTCAACACGATTCGATTTGTCCGTGTCAATCTTGTAACAGTGTCGGATCCATCAGTCTGAAAAATCAAAATTGAACCCGCATGTTCCACTTTCTTCCAACAACATGAAAAGAAGCCGGCCGACTATCCCAAGACCTTTCACTCGTCATAAAACTGCCAAATGAAAGTTTTTAACTGATTTTGTACAGAAAGATAATATTGCTATTTTTACCTTTTTACCATGCCGTGCCTGAAGTCTTGAAAGATTTTTCCACAATTTATCCTTACGTCCAATTTGAAATGATCCTGGGAAATGATTGACCTAAATAAAACAGATTGTAATGTGGCTTGCATATTTAATTTATATACTAGATTATAGTAAAGATATCGAACAATTACTCTGACGTATAACTTCCAGATACTATTATTTAGCGACATACTGTAAGTTAAACAATTCTTACAGATATCAAACAAAACACTAAAATTAATTTACTCGTAACGACCTGCATCTATATTATAAATAATATTGTTATAGTTACACAAATTATTCGAGATTTAACAAATAAGTAATTAAAAGTTGTTTTTTAGATTTGTGTACGTCATCTAGTAATTAGTTTCATTGCATGCATTAGTTTCTTAACTGTCTTTTTTTCTTTCATTGCAACTAAAAAATTAAATAAGAAAGATAATTTTACCTTTTGACACTCTCGTACCGTCTTAAATGCTGTTGCTTTCATATGCTTTCCCCAATATCCAAGCCAGTCGTTTTCTGTAACGGTAAACACATGCATGAGTTGAGGTAGTAAATGCTAAATAAACACACAGTATATTATGTTACATATAACGTAATCAACTTACTCTTCGTGGGTCGAAAACCAGATCGTGCAATACATAATTTCACGACATTTGGAGTAATCGAGCTCATTTTCCATCTCAGCAGTTTCTTGATTTTGGAGGGAAACGAATGTACTACAAGAGAAAGTGAAAATCAGTTTAACGTCAGCGCTGGTTACCTAGCATGTTTTTACCATGCAGGGCGCTACAGGGCGGTGAAACGGCAATAGGCGCTGATCGATGTATGATGCAATGAACTGGTAACGAGCACTGGGGAAAAAATGTGAAATCCATGCTGTGAAATTTGCTATTGCACCACTAAATCCATAGTATATCCATACTTACAATTATTATGGATAATCAAAATCGATTCTATTTCCAGTAAAGGTCCATACAATTTCCATTCTATGGCCTATGAATTTTCAACATTTTTACCAGTGGAGCGTCCTGTTGTTACTATGGCGACGTTGTCTTATGGCAAGATAAATATGGCGGGAAAACTGAGCTGGAAGTTTTTGACTGTTTTGTAGTCAAATTTTGATGAAGACATAGATATTGGGGGTAAAATTTCGTGTTTTCAGGTATTTTAGAGTCTTCGCTCTAAACGTTTGCGAAAGCTTGTACGAATGGTTGCTTTCGGAAGAAGTGAAAGGTTTTTAAAATACTTCGAATGTACACGTATCGTTCACGTTCGATAGAATACAACTACAGTAGTTCACAATGAATTTTAGCAACTATACTGTAGTTGATCTTTTCAATGGAAAATCATGAAACGCTCAACTTGAATTTGTATTTTCTTAACGAATCCTTACGAGAAGTCGTCTTAACCAGCTGGGCAAAAAATGTCAAAGTTGGGACGAAACTTTTTCGACTATTGCATTTGCACTCAGCTGTTCCTGGTCAGGTATAATAAATGTATACACACGCGACGTTTTTGTCAATATGGAAGTCAGCTGAGGGGGGCACTGGTAATCATCAACACATTAATGACAAAACATAAGATTTTTAAAGTTTTATCACTTTATGCTTCCTTACAAGAGTGCTAGCTATGGGGTAGGCGTAAAACGCGGAAAAAAGGGTAAAACGCGGACAAGAGGGTAAAACGCGGAAAAAAGGGTAAAACGCGGAAAAAAGGGTAAAACGCGGTAAACAAACTTTGATTTTGTTAACAAAATCAAATTTAATCTAATTAAATACCATAATAAAACGAAGTAAATGCTCATTACTGTACTTGAGTTCTATTTTTGAGAATTCGGCATGTAACAAAGTAAACTTTCTTTGGAGTACTTTTACTTGGAACGAAGTCGTTTAAAGAAGTAACGTTTTACTCAGTTCGTTATTTTCATTATGTTGCGAAGTATTTTGTTACTTTCTAATTTTATTTAATTTTACGTGATGTATTCAGGATTTATTTTAATTTTGGGATAGGTAATAGGACCTCTACATGCGTCTGGATGGATTTCTTATATCTTCAACGGGATCTGGAGAGTGGAACATGCCGTGAAATATTGTATATTAGGTGCACGCATATAATGCGTGTGTTGTTTTGTATGTCAATTCATTGGAGAAGCCCCCCCCCCCCTATTTCAGTCCACGAATGGTGACAACACCCGATTCAGTTAGAGCACATTTAACTCCTGTGCATAAACATTTTCTAACAGAGTTTGGTATAATAATTTAATTGTACATAATCACAGCACCAGTTGACTGTTTGGACTTGGACCTTGTTGTTTTGTTTATTGAGATATAAGTTTGTTTATTGGGACATTATTCTATGTATAAGATGTCTAAATTTTACCATTTTTATAAGCAGATAAATACAAAGTCAAAACATTTACAATTGCACTGAGGTATGGATGGGTATAAAACTTACTAATGGACTTTATATTTCAGAATATAGCTTTTATAGAATACATTTTTCCGGAAAATGTTAGCGTTAAATTTTTCCGGAACATGTTACATAATGGATAATTACATAATGGGCGGGGAGGGAAGGGGTTTACATACACTAGTTTTACATAATGGGGGCTTAAATGTAGTTATTCATACCATTTTTTACTTCAATTTTGCAGAAAAGTCCTTAATATTTACCACGTTCCGCAATTCCAGGGCCCCTTCTCCGCACGTTAATTGTGCTCCCTTTTTTACTATTATTTAATTGGGGTGTTAGCCCCCCCCCCCTCCCCATACACCCCAGTAGTTATGTAGGTTAATTGAGGTTAATATTTGAGTTATCAGGGTTGTTAATAGTATCAGAATATCGTAAATGTATGTTGCTTTTTTATGACATAACACACGCCCTTCGTGGAAATCATAGTTGAAGGGACTAGTGTGTATAATTTTTAAATAAATATAGTTTTACCAAGCTACATACCTACCTCGTAAAGAAAAAACTATTCTAAAACTTTTTTCCGCGTTTTACCCTCTTTTCCGCGTTTTACCCTCTTTTCCGCGTTTTACCCTCTTTTCCGCGTTTTACCCTCTTTTCCGCGTTTTACCCTCTATTCCGTTTCCGCTTTTCCGGTTCCGCCAGTCCGTTCCGTTTCCGCGTTTTACCCCTACCCGGCAAATGTTTGTACATTAGTTAAACTGCAAGATTAATTCAGCGACGTGTTAACTACGGTCGTATTGATAAACTTTAACAATATAAACTAAACGCTGAATAAACAAAACGCATAAATAAAAGTTCCATCAGTTAAGATTACGCAAGCAAAATCCAAAATTTCCTTCAGTGGTGCAAGTTTATTTAATTCTTTACCTTCCGAATTAAAAGATATTGAAAATCACTCAATTTATTCCTATAAAAAGAAGCTCAAACCTACTTTATTCAATTGAATTATGAAGTAGAACACGTTAATAAATCCGCTGCATCGATTGTAAGCATATTACTCATTGTCAATGTTACTCTCAATAGGATTTTCTTTTTATATATTACTATTAGATATCGAGGGCCATTGGGAAGAATACTATATTAAGTAATCAATGTAATCATTAAATAAAGTTTTATTATTATTATTATTATTATTATTATTATTATTAAATTGTAATTAAGCATGCGAGGTTTTTATCAACATGAACGACACGCGTACAAATCCAGGGGCCAGTTGTATCAAAGGCGTTTAGCTTAAACGGTGGATAAGCAAACATTTAAAAACATTCCTATTCATCTTGTAAATAACTAAACTTAAATTTTCTCAACAAAATGTGTAGTTTTAAGCATAGTTGTTATGTTTAGACAGAAAAGTTATGTTTGCTTGTAGTCTATAGTTCATAGATTTGATTGATAATTTTGACTTACCGTATTTACTCATTTGAGCGCCGCCCCCGATTGAGCGCCGCCTCCAAATGAGCGCCGCATTTGAGATCAAATTTTTTTTAAAGAACGCCGCCCCCGAAAGAGCGCCGTATTAATTATTTTCCTGCGATTGCCTCTTTCAAAGCAACGAATTTACGTCTTCTGATATCGGGGCGACATATCCAACAATGGTTACGATGCAGCAGTTGGACTCGGATCATGAAGAGGACAGTGACATTGATATTTTGTAAACTTGTAAGCAGTGTAAAAACTTTCCGCCGTCAAAATGGGGATATTTTGTGACAAAAACATTTAAAACTTGTTTATTTTATTGTTAAAAGTTCTTGTCATAATTCACAAACAAAATATTTTTTAAAGAGCGCCGCCCGCGATTGAGCGCCGCCCCCAAATGAGCGCCGCATCTGAAGCTCTGAAAATTAAAGAGCGCCGCGGCGCTCAAACGAGTAAATACGGTATCCACCGTTTCAGCTAAACGCCTTTGATACAACCGGCCCTTGGATTTGTACGCGTGTCGTTCATGTTGATAAAAACCTCGCATGCTTAATTACAATTTACAATTGTTTGTCCGACGTTCAGCGTTTAGTTTATATTGTTAAAGTTTATTAATACGACCATAGTTAACACGTCGCTGAATTAATCTTGCAGTTTAATGTACAAACATTTGCCTACACGCATATTTATAGTTGTCGAAAACGAACTATAAATCAACAGAAAAACAATCTTATGTACCGATGTCACGATGTTCTCGTGATTCAGTGAAAACATCAATCTTGCTTCTTTCACAAAAGAATTCTCTTCGTTCGCTGATTCTCCCGAAAACTTTTTAATAACAACAACCTCACTATTGTATTTACCCTTACATACCATTCCGTACGCTCCATGGCCAATCTGTTCCCTTTATGACTCTATATTTTCATAATTGAATGATGGTAAATCTTTGGCGATTTCCCCACGATTTCCCTAAGTAAAACCGCTTGTTTGCCTTTTGATACCGTTAAGAATATGTTTATTCCATTTCAAATCGCTGCTAATAGTCAGACCAAGAATCCTAGCGTCATGGGTGACAACTTCAACTTGGTTACCGCAGACTATACGGCACTCTCTTGTAGCGAAGCGTGATCAGATCTTGTAAAACAAAACCTTAGTTCTTTACCGTGTCAGTGTTTGCTTAGTGAAACCAAGTGCATAAAATTTACATGAACTAATCACTTTAGAGTTGGCGAACATCCCACAAGCACAACGTACAGCACATACTGCAGTATAAATAACAAAGCTTTCTTATTTTTCGTCATATGGCTAAGCTGAGGAACTGTCATATAATGACTTCCTCCTCAGGAAATGATGTTTAATTGCATGAGCTTGAAAGGACGTAAGAGTAGTTAAAATACTGCATTAGATCTTTGTATCTGCGCGGAGCGCTAGATACTATGCTATCGAGTTTGTGTGTCAGTGGGTGCGTTAAACACTCAGGTCGACTAATTAGGGCTGTATGTCTGGGAAAGGCCGTAAAACAAAGATGGTGACTTTCTACAGAGTGACGATTGTTTTATCCTAGAAGATTTATTTATTTCGCCCAATCATTATGGTAATTATTTACATAAAAGTATAAAGCTACAACTATAAATAGGGCTAGGAGTCTAAAGAAACCTTCATAGGCTTTTAAGGTAAGGCCCTAGTTTAATGTGCAGTGCAAAGTTTTATATTGTGTCAATCAGTGCTAAAAGTATGTACAAGAATATGAAGATTAATACATTAATATTGCCTTCACTAGTAAGAATAAAGTACATAATAAGGAGTTGGAGAGCTATAAAGAAATAATCTGTTAATTACATGAATATGAATTCGACTTCTTTGTTTAAAATATAAGTTCACTAGATTGTATTGACTACTGTTCATAAAATGTATTTTCGATTTTTTTTTAAAGATTGGTAGTGATGTTATTTTTGTTATTTTTAACTTATGGCTTAATTGTATGGGGGCTGCATCAAAAAGGTATGTCAATAAGATACTTATTTTACAAAAACGGGCATTACGATTAATTTATTTCAAAAAATACAAAGAACATGCTATTCCACTTTTTATTAATTGAATCAAAAATACTTCCTATAAATATGCTTTATATCAAAACTGTTTGCAATTTAATGCATGATGTTTCTAACGAGTCTTGTCCATCTTCAATTTCTGATTGCTTCATTCACTCAAAACAAATTCACAACCATAACACTAGGCATTGCGTATCTAAGAATTATTATATTGAATATGCAAGACTTATACAAAAACAAATTCATCATTCGCAAGAGTTGGAGCAAAAGTATGGAATAATATTTCCACTGATGTGCGTGAATTGGGAAGAACGAATTTCAATAAAACAATAAAGAAAACCCTTTTAACAATACTTGAGCTTGAGGATGATTATGTTAATGTACCCACAATAGTTCAACAAATGGTCAAGCATTGAAAATAATTCTAAGATTCCCATGATATAGTTGTTATAGTATAGATCTCAAGAAATTATTAAGTGGTTGTTATATATGGAAATATTAGATATTTAGTATATAATCCATGCCAAAAGTATACTTCTATTATTAAGATCAGTTATTATTCATGTAACACCTTACATTGTTACATTAATAATAAATATAATGAGCATATAATTTTGATATTGTAACTACACGCCTCGATTAGCTTTGCTATTTTGCGTGTAATACTGTATTTTATTTGTTATGTTTAAATTTAATAAAATTGTGAAAATTGTGAAAACAAATTGTGTCAAGCTAACATCAAGATTATTCCGAACATCCACTCCTTTCTCTGTGAGTGAGTGCTTAGTATAATTAGTTCGATGGTAATGCAAATGAAGTTTTGACGATCAGTTTCGGGTTCTGTATTACTATTGGTAAATTTGGCTATTCGCTATAAAAAATCCGTAAATAAATGTGGCAAGTTTTGCAAATGATGGTATCGGAACATGAAAAAGCTTATCATTGCCCGAAGTAACATCGTAAAGCTTTTTTGTGAGTAACCATGCATTCTTTTTTTAATAATATCGATTGTCTATTCATAATTAATATTTACTGTATGGGATGTCAAAATTGTGTTTATATATGGTACATTTTATATATATTCATAGCATTCAGAATTATTATGCATGTTACGTTAGAATTTTGTTATATATATGGCGCATTAATAGACCTTAATAGTCACAGGACATCTTAGGATTATAGGATTGCTTCATAAGCTGAGTTAAAGTTAATAAAATTTCTTTACAAATTCTGTCTATTTTTTTTCATTTAGCATACATTAAATGTCGGTATAGTACAGTGGTGGACACTTTGTGAAATATTGAGAGGGGCTTCTGGGCATGCTCCCCTGGAAACTTTTTAAAATTTGGACCCCGAAAATGGTATTTGCAGCATTCTGAGAACACATTTTGTAAAAAACTGGGTTTTCAAAACACTGTTTTAATTAATGGTATTAAATTACAATGTTTTAATTAATGGTATTATTATATGAGTGTGATTTGTGTGATTTGGTACAAGATTTTTACAGTCTATCTAAATTATAGGCTAACGGGGCCTCATAGTGTCCGCCACCGGTACAGTATTTACCTCAGCAATTTTGTACCCATTTTATATATAACTCTTATTCTGTTTTTATTATAAACATCAATTCTGGCTTTCTGACAGCTGATTGCAGTAGAGAAGAGACAGCAATCTGAATATTCTTTGTCATATCATCAAATATAAACAAAGTGACTATACAGCCGACATGCAGCTGGGTATTTAGTAAACTACTGGTTTTATACTGACTATAGTTAAATATAAAAAACTTTTGTTTCACCGAACGTGCCGTTAGAGTATATGGTATAGGCACTGTTTGCGGAAAGTGAAACGCAGTCTGGGTCGGGTTGTGTTTTGTTTGACTTAGCATTTATTTTTCTTAGTCACTACATAGCTGGCAGCTTACTAAATGGCTGGCTGGCGGCTGTATAGTCACTTCGAAATTTAAATGTTTACTCAATAATTGTGAATGAAATTTTTTTCATAGCAATCATGGAATTCCTTTGCGCAGATACATGTACGCCTAGTGTAGCTATTGTTATGATTTATTGGATGTGTCTTACTATATCGCAAATTAGTTTAGCCTACAGCTTGTCTATTTTCCCAAAGATTTTTCTATAGTAAGTAATTGATAGCATGGATAATAAAATAAATGGATAGGAAACTAGCTGACGTGACCTAATGTTTTCAATGGGCTGATGGCGTGATTGGATGTTGAAACCTAGTTGCAAACCAAATTCTCAAAAACGGCATGTTTAGCAATAATACAGCTAAACATTTTAGTCAAAGAGCAAATGAATATAACTACGCCATTCTAAGATGAAATCTCTAAGTATCCCCAGTCAATTTTAGCAAATATATCAAGCACTAAACAGTGAAAAAGGCATCCCAAAATTCGTTAAAATTGGGGACGCTAATTTCGTAGCTACAAATGTAAAAAAATACAAAACAAAGACGAAAAACATTTTCCTTGAATACTTTGTCGTGGCTTAGGCATGTTTTTCAAACAATTAGACCAGTTTATGCTTCAATATAGCACTTTTAAGGCGGAAAATATAGCGAAACAACAAAAATGCAGAGAACTTTGCAATACGTGTGACGTCACAGATTGCAACTAGGTTGTTTTAGCTTACGTCAGCGAGAGTCCTATCCATTTATTTTATTATCCATGATGATAGTAAAAATATTAAATTCGTTGGAAAAGCTTCTTTATTCTTGCCCAGTCCCCGCGCAGCCACCTTGTAGAATTTCTACGTTTGGAGGGGGGAGGGGGGCGAGGGCAAAAAACGTTCGGTTAATTGATTCAAATATGTCAATTTCATGTCAAGTTGATCGCTAGAGTTTGGCAAAATCAAATTTTGGACAGCTAACCCCCACACAGCTCCATCTCAGACAATCGCGTGCAAAAATAATGAGACCTTTCACATTTTCGGCCATTTTAAAGTACGTCGGCCTCCCCCTGCCCCCATGATCAATGTTGGAGTCTTTTCAGTCATTCACACAACATTGAATTGGAGGTGAGGGGGGCATTTATGTAGTTGTCTCAATAATTTTTGCTCCTCATTGTAGCCTATGCCATAGGTCATACTCCGATTTCTCGTGGGGTCTATATGAATAATGTGATACATTTGCTTCAAATTTGCCTGGATTTTTTTGGTTTTTTCAAAAAAGGAATTTGGGAGATTGTGAATGGACTTTTGAACGAGCGGTTCCGGAAGCACTGGGTGCCCTACAACGTCCGGCGTTTCCGTCCCATTTCTCCTCTCGGCCGCCTTTTGGTCCATGCGTTAGAATTAAAACTGCGCTTTAAAACCTTCAAAATAAAATATTTTGGGCCCAAAATATTAGAGACCTTACGATTTTAGGACGGCAACGCGATGGCAACGGCTACCAAAACAATTTGTTTTGACCGTCGAGTTGCCGTCCTAAAATCGTAAGTTCTCTACTATCAAAACGAGGAGAAAAGTGAGACGAATCTGCTGGCATACGGCCGAAAATGAGAAAACCGACAATTCCGAAATTATCAAGGATCAAACGGACTGCATTTTTAATTAGTTTAATAATTTTGAGCGATTTGTTAACAATACAGGAGGGGGTGAATAGGGGTATACAAATCCGCCGATCCGCCCAAATTTGAAGCAAAATTCGCGATCCGACAATGGTCTTGTCTAAATTTGAATCCGCTAAAAGCTCTACTATGAAGTCACAATCCGGGATCCGAACTAAATTGCACGCTAGATCAACAATCCGAGCCAAAATATTAGATAAATCCGCAATCCGCTGTATTAATAAGATCCGAAAATCCGTGTAAAATATTCGCCAGATCCGAAATCCGACCATTTTTTTCTGTGAAATCCGGCGATCCGAAAACCTATCCCCCCTCCAATGAAATGGGCTTGATTACCGTATAATATAAACTTTATTTCATAAAATACTTTGACGAAAACATCACATAAAAGTACAAAACTACAATCTATCGATGTTCTCTCGACCTCGTGTTCTTTTCTTACCCAATGTTCTTTGCGGGCTTGCTACATTCCTACTACAGTCCGCCCTTTCTCGAGGGTTTACACACTAAACACTAAACTACTTTACAATACTACTTTAGTTAACTGACTCTACGCTATGTTAGTTACTCTAGTACTGATATTTCTGTAACAAATGCTTCTAATAAACAAAATTACAACCACAATCAACAATGTTTAAACTTGTGAAAAAATGTTCATATCAAGTTTTATGCAGTACGTTCCGCCAGTTGCTCCCCCTTCTAGAGAGAGATACGGACATTTTGTAACAATACCACGAAGTTGACCGAGTCTTGCGATGATTTCTCTTGCTTCCGGTAGTTGTTTGTAAATAGCTTTACAGGCTTCGGAAGAATAAGCTTTATGGTTTGGTTGGTCCTTTAGATAATTGGCAATAGCATGTGCGACTTTAACGATGTCAGGGTTGAGATGCGTCTGTCGTGGTTGTAGAATATCGTCTTCGGAAATGCTACTTGATTGACCATTTTGTTCCTCAGGCTCACGAATATCTTCATGTTCATCAGGGATGTTTATATACAGGTAAGTCATCACCAGTATTGATATTGTGTTTGAAACCTTTAATTTCATTGAGCAGTTGTCCTGGTATAAGAAATGCCGACTGGTACTTAGTGACAACGTCTTTGAAGGCATCTAAAATTTCTGGGCTAACATGAGAGTATTTGTCAGTATCAAGATCTAGAAGGTGAAACAGTTCCTGAGGTGATACTGGTGTGATATTATCTTCAGGAAATGGATAATGGTGCTTTGTGTTAAATTCAGTGCTATCTTCTGTAAATGACTGCAGTGGAGATGAATCTAGGCCTACATTTTGGAGTTCTGCATTTTGTTCTGAAAGTTTCCATGTTTGTCTGGGATATGAGCCTTGCTGAATTAAACTGTGTGAAGGTTGGGGTTGATCTGAGTTCATTTGTGCCCAAGTTAACCATGCATCGGACAACTGACATGCAGTGGTTGAGGCAGCATCTGTAAAACTTGCCTTGTCGGCGGCAGTTGAAGGCCGAAGCTGGGCCAAGATAACAATGTCATTAATGATCATCATTTTGTGCCGACAATCAATTGATAACATTGTTGAGTAACCAGTTTGGGGAATGGGATCAAGTTCTTTTGTTCCCGAATTAATGTAGGCTGTGATATCATCTATTGGAACAGGACTGGTCATATCAATGTCAGTCATAGAAGCATAACAAGTGGTTTGACTAGAAGTACTGGGTTGTTGCATTTGTTTTTGACAATTAAATGGGCCACCCAGAACTGTTAAACCAGGCTGAACTGTTTTTCCTTCAAGCCACAAATCTGGAGAAAGGACACTAAGTGCAGTGGAGAGTGTAAAATACACAGGAACAAAATTCATACCTCTGTGAAGCATTAAGTGATTGGATTTGTGAGTACCTACAGAGGGGCCTCCAGTTAAAAGGCATGTAACTCCTGCATGTGGTCGTGGAGTTGAATTCTGAAATGCTTGTTGGGGGTTTTCCAGGGAACATTTGATCATGAATTGCATGCTGGGTTGTCGGAATTCGATGCTGGGGACTGCATGATCAACTAGAGCTTTAGTGGAATGAAGGTGGCTTTCCCCAAATAGGATAGGCCAAGATAGTTGTGGGACTACATGCATTGTAAAAATGGATTCTTTCCCCCCATCCCATACGATAGGTATTTGCATGGTGGCAATGGTAGATAATTTGGATCTGGCATGTGCTTGACTAACCAGGGACACTGAACAACAGCTGTCAATTGGTAATGGTAATTTAACTCCCGCAGAAGAGACTGGGGCACACAGAATATGTCGACTTTGCAACACACCCTGTGGATTGGTAACTGCTGATAAGCCAAATATTTGTGGATCAGACCTGGATGAGCTATTGGGTTGGGTGTTGCAAGGTTTAGTAGCGCCTGCAGTGGCATGTGGCTGTGCAGGATAAACAGGATCATGGGAGTCACAAAAATTTGAGGAGGGATGTACTGAGTTAGGTGGGTTAAACCGCAGGTTAGGCTGATGGCGAAGTGCTTTGCACCCCCACTTGTTGCATTCGAGACATTTGTGCAGTCGACCAGCTGAACATTTATTGTTTGACTGTTCGCAATGAGATGTAAGAAAACGGTTATAGTTCCTACAGATTTCCAGTTTTGGAGGGGGAAGTTGTGGGCGTTGCTGGACAGGTTTATTCAAGGGACAACTTCGTTGAAGATGGGAAGGGTCACCACACTGATAGCATGCTTTAACAGGGTTTTTTCTGGAACATTCCGAATTCCCCCCTTAGTGGGCTGGGTAGAAAGTGCCCGAAGGGGTTTCCAATCACTCAGTGAACTTGATAAATTGATGTCTGTATCAGACTCTTTTACTTCATGCATCTTCAAAGACTGTTCGATACGACGGGCAGCCTCGATAGTTTTGTCTAACTGTTTGAATTCTTCGGCTTTGACAATAAGGTGTTGGGAAATTTGGGGATGTACACGAGATATGAACTGAGCAATACTGTAAGTTGGACAATGTTTAGTTAATGATTCACCGAGTTTGTCGAGTTGATGAAGAACATTTTTAAAACGAAAGGCAAACTGTTCGATTGTTTCCGTTGGTTCTTGTTTCATAACACTAAGTTCGCTTGCTAGTCGACGACAGTTGTCCTGTTCTGGTTCCTCAAATTCCTCTCGTAACCGTCTTGTACAGAGACCATATTGCTCAGCGGCTGATTTTTCAGAAAATCCCTCGCTACAACGACAAATAGACAGAACTGAACGCATCCATTCGCCTACGCATTGCTGTTCGAGAAATGTTAATCGCAAGGCTAGTTATGCGGTAAATGATTTGTTTGCTCGTCAAATCTTTCGAAAAAATCGTTGACATCATCCTGAACTAACTTGTCTCGCCTGAACTTTGGTAGTTGTAACGTCGGTAACTTGAGATTCGGTGCAGCTTGAATGTCATTTCCTGAAATTCCTGCGTTTGTAAGTTGACCCACTTGCGTTGATATTTCTGCGACATTTGTTGTGAGCCCTTTTACAACACTTGAAAGACCTGCTATTAGCCCTGTTAGTTCTTCGATCGTTGCCATTTTTGTCTCAAAAGTTGGTTTGCATCCTCCACCATCTGTAATGGGCTTGATTACCGTATAATATAAACTTTATTTCATAAAATACTTTGACGAAAACATCACATAAAAGTACAAAACTACAATCTATCGATGTTCTCTCGACCTCGTGTTCTTTTCTTACCCAATGTTCTTTGCGCGCTCGCTACATTCCTACTACACGAATACAATTTCGCTTATTAAAACTGCACATTGAAACCTTCAAAATATAATATTTTGGGCTCAAACTACTAACAAAATAAAGAGAAAAGTGTGACGAATCTACTGGTATGCGGCCGAAAAAGAGAAAACTAACAATACGAAAGTTATCAAGGTCAAATGTATTGCATTTTTAATTAGTTTAATAATTTTGAGCGATTGTGAACAATACAATTTCGCTTGTCTTTCAAAGGCCATAAATCGCTAGAATACTGTTGTTTAATAATATATTTGACATCTGTAAGGATAATGTCTTACGCTGAATCGAACGGTGGTATTTTTGTCCTTATTGGACGCATAATACCAGAGATAATGCGCAGCAAAAAGTCAATCGTGAGAGTCCGAGATCAATTGGAAAGAAAACTTTCCTCAAAATAAGGAATTCGGAAAACATGAAGGATTATTTTGAGTGGCTTGTCTTTCAAAGGCCATAAATCCGGAGGGGTATCCAGGGCTGTGGCCGGGGGAGCTCCCCCCTGATAAAATGTATTGTATTAAAAAGGGAATCGTTGATTACATAGCTTCCTGTTGAGATCCGTCGGAAAATTGTCAATGTTGTCGGAATCTTCGTGTCGAAGCATCGAAAATATATCGGGAAAAGTGCTACGAAAGCAATTATAATGTTATTGTCCGGAAAAATTTTTACCAAAAAAGTTGTCGACGGGGGGGAGGAATTTAAATTGTTGTGGGCCGGAAAATTTTTTGGCCCCACCTGGGTTTTTGCTGCCCCCCTGATCTAAAATCCTGGCTACGCCTCTGCATAAATCGCTAGAATAGAAATCAATTTTGAAATCAATTTTTCATCCATAAATACAACTTTTCACGCTGATGCGAACAGCGGTATTGTTGTCCTTGTTTGGCCCATAAAACCAGGGATAAAGCCTAGCAAACAGTCGATCCTGAGAGTACAAGATTAATTAATTTTCCTGCACAAATGAATAAATTTCGAGCACGTGCAAGGAATTTTTACTAGGCGATTAAGGAAATGTATTGATGCGAACAAACGAACAAACTAACAACCGGACAAACAAACGGACAAACAAACGGACAAACACACAGGCAGAATATAGTGCGGTGCCAAAAATGGCACGGGCACCGCAATACCCAAATGTGTTAAAAAATGTGATTTAACTTTCAACAAAATTTTTCTTTTTTAAATTTTTCTAAGTATACTAGAAAAATGATATGGTAGCCAGAATGACGATAACGCTAAGCATTGGAAATGTTGCGCATATATAGACCTATATTGATACTGTAATTTTAGTTTCACATTCTCGGCAGCATATTATATACCTTATTATTAGCATGACAAAATTACTGGATGCTGATTGGTTGAGAAGAGTACAATTATTTCATTAATTATACCAGGGGCGGCGGAACGGATTTCAGTTTGGGGGGGGCTAAATTTTTTTTTCCGTGACCCCCCCCCCGTCGCCAAAAAATTTTCGGTCAGTGTACTATTTTAGGGGTAGAAAACTTTTTCCGGACATATACAAGAAAAGAGATGAAAAAAATTTTTCCGGACCTATAACAAAAAATTTTTCCGGAAATAATCGATTTTTAAACAAAATATCCCAAATTTTTCCATTATACCTAAATTTTCCAAAAATAACCAACATTTTTCCTTAATTATCAAAATTTTTCCAGAGAAAACAAAATTTTCTGGGGGGCTTAGCCACCCCACTTTTACTTCTGGGGGGGCTTTAGCCCCCCTAGCCCCCCTGTTCCGCCGCCACTGAATTATACTGCAGTACAATTAATGATTTTCCCAAAACAAACAAAACGGCGAAAAGGTATTTTAAACGCAAGCGTGAAATGAAATTGCCCTAGAGCAACAGATGAAAATACGAGCAAAAGCACCAAATTTTGCTTTATTAATAACAAAAAAACTAAATGAAAATACGGACAAAAGCACCAAATTTTGGTTGAAAATCTGCATGGCAGGACTGGGCTATGGCGAAAGAATATATGAGAGAATATACAAAAATGCTTTCAAGTTTCAAAGTTCTTCAAATATTCCATGGGATGTTTGTTGCGAGCGGAGGAGAAAATGATCAAAACTTTAAAGGAACGGTTTTTTGTTTGAATAACAGTAGGCAGCATAAAAAAGTGTCAAACACTCAGGGATTTAAAATTTACATTTTAATTTTAAGAAATAATTTGCATAATGGCCATTAACTACTTGAAACTATCAAATGCATCTTATGCATGTAAATATACCCAGATTGAATACTTTAATGGACCTATTCCCTAATAAACAAATTCTTGATCTAGACAACTCTACACAAAAATTTCATCACAGCTTGAAAGAACATCACAAAATTAGTAATATTCCGAAGTTTCGTTGCGAATGTTTAAAATGACTGAAAAACGGAAAACTTCGCAGGGCTATATTATCCGCATTTTACAACATTTCGCAACGAAACTTCGGAATATTACTAATTTTGTAATGTTCTTTCAAGCTGTGATGAAATTTTTGTGTAGACTTGTCTAGATCAAAATTAGGGAATAGGTCCATTAAAGTATGCCATCTGGGTATATTTACATGCATAAGATGCATTTGATAGTTTCAAGTAGTTAATGGCCATTATGCAAATTATTTCTTAAAAATAAAATGTAAATTTTAAATCCCTGAGTGTTTGACACTTTTTTATGCTGCCTACTGTTATTCAAACAAAAAACCGTTCCTTTAAAGTTTTGATCATTTTCTCCTCCGCTCGCAATAGACATCCCATGGAATATTTGAAGAACTTTGAAACTTGAAAGCATTTTTGTCATTATATCCAAAAAAGAATAACTATGGCAAATAACTCAACTAATTATACAACTATGCCTTTCTCCACAGTTCCAAGCGAGGTTCTGCTGTTTTCAGTTGTGTTTAAATTCATCGCGATGATTATTGGAATTTTGGGAAATGTCACAGTTATAATTTATACAATTTTTTCGAGCGAAGAAAAGACATCGACATCTTACTTGGTTGGAAACTTGGCGCTGGCAGATCTTCTCGTGTGTTTAACATTTTATCCAATATGGATCATTGAGTTTATACAAACTATATTAAACATTGATAGTGATCAGGATGTGTTTTGTAAGTTAAGTCGTTCTACCATCTGGGCATTGATGTTTGCTTCAGTGGCTACACTTCTCGCCCTTACTGCTGATCGGTATTTATATATTGTAAAACCTCTCAAATATCTGCTGATTGTGACCAAAAAGCGCGTTATTCTAGGTATTGCGGGCATCTGGTTAACTGCGTTTTGTTTTTTTGTTGCATTTCTATTTTACTGGAGTAGAGATGACTCTAAATTAAGAAGTTTATGCTTCATCATATCGGACAATTTTTTTCTTCTTATGAATGTTTTTATTCTCTGTCTTCCTCTTATTCTGATCTTTCTTCTCAATTTCCAAATTTTAAATATTGCTCGGAAACAACGGCGACGAATCTTGGCCGAAACAGTGGTAACGGTTGGCACTTCCAATGAACAGTCGTCCAAAAAACTGATCGGAATCCTCCGCTTCAACTTGGGTTTGAAAGCAGCAAAGACATTTTTAATTGTTGTCGTGGTGTTAACTTTCTGTGTTTTCATTCCAGCTGCCGTTGGGGTAACGATAGAGCATTTTTACAGTAAGCCATACCGCAAAATATGGTACGTATTTTTCAACTATGAATTTCATGGCGTGAATTCGATCGTGAATGCTTTCATTTATGGAATGAGACATATCAAATACAGAAAAGCTTATGGAAATATTTTTTTAAAAATATTTCGATGCTATAAACGCACAAACTAAGGATTTTTCATCAGTTGTGGGAAAAACCGACACAAGTGGACTTTGCACTATTTGAACTCAACTGCCTTCATGCATGCAGCATCCCTCTCTTCAGCAACTCACCACCATGCAAAATTATTGCGCCATTATTTTATTGAACCAACATCCAAAGTTAATTTAATCAAGTTCGTTTTTATGCAGAAGTCAAATATAAACATTTGTTAGAAATATTTATTAGAAAAACGTCTTAGCAGTTATATCTCATGGGGATCAATTTTTAGTTTAGAACTTTATATATCCTCACTAGTATAATTTACAATAAATTTTGTTATTGACTCTGAAAATCTCCTCTGGGGAGAGTCGGATAAAGACTATATAAAGTATAACTGAATTGTATTGGGTTCTGTTGTACCGTTTTACGTTGCATATTGGGCAATTGGAAGTTATACGACTGCGTATCCAAACGACGCATTATATGCAGCTGAGACTGGAAGAACTACAATATACATATCAATTATTTTAAACTGTACAATCATCATTATATGAAATATGAATAAATTATGAATATGGAAAAAGTTGCTCAAAGAACAATTAGTTTTCAAAAATATACTCGCCTTGAATTACAAAATTATTCGGTTCCTTTAGTTTAAGCGTACATTTCTGTAGTTTGCTTTACATGCATGCACAGAAGACAGTATAATATTATACCAAACGTAGAAAGTTTATTTAAGAACCGTTTTATTGAAAAGTGAAGAGCGACTGTCCGTAAAAATCGAGCAAACAGTGGCAATAGATGAAAAATAGATTTCTCTCATATTTTGCTCAAATTTGGGTAATACCTAGTTATAAATGGTGATTGGGTTAGATTTTCAATATTTGGTCGATAAACGTACAAATATCAGAAATCAAGAATTTGTCTCTAGGAGGCTATAATTAGCCACAGACAAATCCGCTGCCATGGTCAGTTTCATCACTTCGCGACGGATTCAAAACTGCCCGCAGATAGTTTTGATGGTACAATGACTATAATTCAAGTATTAAAGAACAATTTTATCAATATGGAATGGCCCAGGAGGCTTTAGCTGGCCTGACAGACGTTGTTGAAATTGGCTATTTTTAGTCAAATTTGAGAATTGCATTTTGTCACTGGATTTGAAGGGAAAATTTACTATGTGCGATAATCTTGAATTTGTTTATATTTCATCCACGGAATGGTATAGCATGATTACATGTTATATATAAAAACTAGCTTGGGTTATTGCCTTGGAGAGTCACGCGAGACTTTTAAAAAAGCTCATTTTGGTGATTTCCAGTCATGGAATGTAACGCAATTAAATCATTAGGCCCATACGTCTATACCAGAGTCACGAAGCTCAAATTGTTCAAAACTTTGAATTTTGTGTTTCGATATCAATGTATATGCTTTGTATACTTTATAAAGAATCGTTTAGAAGGATTTTCAATATATTTTAGTGATAGGCCTACTTACAACAAAAGCACAACAAATCATCATATCATTAGTACTAGACTGTAACGTTGCTATTTATAGCAATTCGCGTGTTGTTACTGAATGTATATTTAATATGTCTGCAGTCTGTAAGCTTTTGAAGTCTTATAATTTCTCATTTTTGTTTAATGTTTTCTCTGCATATGTAAACTAATAGAATTAAAGCTAGGTAAATACAATAAAAGTACATAAATTGGAACATGTATA
>CACRXK020004711.1:0-30618 GCA_902702795.2 Paramuricea clavata | reverse complement strand
GAGATCAGTGAGGATGACCACCCACCGAAACACGCACAGTGACCCACGCCCGCGATATTTGATGAACTTTAGACTTCGCTAATGCTTCCCTTCCCCGGGTGTAAATAGCCGGGGGGAATTAGTACCCTCGCGCGGCGCTTCGCGCCTTCGGCTCGGGGAAAACAATTTATACGCTGGATAGCTGACAAAAACACCGTTTAATTAAAATACTGCATTTTGAACAAACGGCCGCAGGGAGTAGTTATATGGCTAAAATAATGGTGCCTATTTTTTGTTCCCTAAACCAACTCAGTCATGAATTATTTGCATGCATGTTCATTATTTAAAGAAACACTAATTGAAAATAACATATGTATACTTGCCGCCAATCGCCAATTTGTATAGACAGACTATAGTATAGTCATCAAAAGCCACCAAAAAATGGCGGTGTGAGAAAGGCTAATTAATCGGTTCAACAGCATATCTTGTAGTTGCCTGACGCGTAACCTATAGTTGTATATAATTTTATACAACTTGTAATAAAAGTTTATAGCCAGGAGAGTGGCTTGCTTTCATACTTCCGAAACTGAGGAGGACTGCAGATCTTAGTCGAGGCGTAGAATTATGATAAAACTAAATTCGAAATATATCAGCAAATGATCTTTGTTTTTCGCTTTACATAAATGAAAATGCTGCTCATCCCCACCAAGAGTAACTGCAACAAGCGTGATTAACACTTTTAGTTGCTTTTTTTTCCACGTACTTTATTTTTTAAATATTTCATGTATTTAGTTCCCTTCCAGATGGACAATATAAATTAAGCAATTGCGTTATTTACAATCCAAACAGAAAAAGCTAGCCAGAAATTCCGTTGCCTATAAACCCTTTTTAAATTTAACTCGAACATTTGGTAACTGAGTGAAACTACTCACAGTTGTATAAGAACAGTTTCAAATTTGATGCCATTTTGACATTTTGTATAATTTTACATGCTGCATAAGTCCATCTTCCATTCAATTAGGTTTATTTTATAAATAAATTTATTTTTTATTTTTTAAATATTTATAAACGATTTCAAAAATTGCAAGCGATGTTACACCAAGCAATATATCAGTTCGTGCAACTTGCAATGATCATGGTTTAAATTAAAGCATAATCAATGGCCGTTGAGGTCGACTGAGACACGGGGGAAGTACATACAGAGATCTCACTTCAGGTTAATTTCGCGTAAGGGATTTTTTCAGTCCGCCATGTTCATAGCAAGTGCCCTAAAGAGAGACAGTCACCCCCCATGAAAACATATTGAAAATTTAATATTCCAGGGGGGTGAATGCTTCTCTTTAGGGCACCTGCTAAGAACATGGCCGACAGCTATTTCGGTAAAAAAGCGCCTTACGGTTTTGTAATGGAAGTTACAATTCTGTATGTCTTTATTCTGTGACTGAGATCAAGTCAGCCAAGTTAAAGAAGCCATTACCTAAACAAATTGCAAGAGATGTCACACTGTGCAATGCTTTAGAAATGCATCGCAATGTTGCCGCAATCATTGCGAAAAGTAGAACCTGATTCTAATTCTTGTTGCAACAAAATTGTTACGCGAGACTTGATGATTGAGACGCATGTTACAATTTTCAATTCCGCGTTCAACTTGTATCGCAACTTTGTTGTCGCAACAAATTGCGAGACAAGTACGTTACATAGTGTAACAGATCCTTAGAAGTAAAGTGTATCCAGTTCCAAATATCAATTTCCAAGACGCAGAAACTAAGGAGGGAGCAAAATTTCGATTGGATGAAGTAGTTGTTAAAACAGATGCGTGTAAATCTTAGCCTATACGTGTAGCCTACGTGTAGGCTATGATTGTTGTAAACGAATGCGTTAATTGACCAATAGGAGTACAATATTATTTTTGTGGTAACGTATATATAAATTATACTGAACCTGCCAGAATAAATATACATGTACCTGCATGCAAATTGTAGGAACGCAAGCCTGCATGGCAATCGAGGCGAAAGACACGTAAATAAATAAAGAAATTTCAAATCATGAAATCGTTACGATATTCAGGTGCATCTTACTAGTACAGTTTAAATTATTATGGATTATAGAAAAAAGACTACAGAAAGAGAAAAAAATTACAACAATTTTACAATCAGGACTGGAAACAATATGACAATATCCTGATATTGCCTTGTATCGGTTGATATCGGATTTAAGAAATGTAGCTGTCACATGCATGCATGACCGTCCTAGGTTTCCCTTTGCTCTTTCGTTTAGTCAATTACATTCTGGTAATGTGAACGGGATGCTCCATTGCTTCCTATATGAACTCGTTGAGTTCGCATCCAGGAGATAACAAATGTGTAGCAGCATTCGTATATATAGTAGAAATAAAAATGATGGAGTTATGATACATTATATATGTGAAAGTCGTGTGTTTACGATATTTGTTACATGTGCAAATCATGTGCATTTCATGCACAAAGTAACTGATTACATATGAAGAATTACTTTTAAGTCAAAATTTAATTATCCAATCGGATTGAAGGAATGTCTCACATGACCGTCCTAGGTTTCGCTCTGCTCGTTCGTGACATAGCCAACATTCTGGTAATGTGAACGGGACGCTCTCTCGCTTCCCATGGCCTCGTTGGGGTTCGAATCCAAGCGATTAATTTTCTTCCTTCGAGGAACATTTGGCAAAATGGAGGAGGCTGTTTTTTCTTGCATGACTTGCAGTTTAATATCGTCGGATTTCGGCGGTGGTTTTAATCTGGAAAACATTTAAAAGATTCAGTATAACTAACTGCATTTATGCTGGATATCTTTATCAAAGTTGTTCTTCCATGATGCCCAACAAAGACCATCTTTTTTGCAAGAATTTTACTGGAGAAGAAACCTAAACTGAACTAACATTATTTATTCTTAATTAGCTGTATAAAACTCTTAATCACTTTTTTAATCACTATTTTGTAGTTAAATAGTGATTAACTCTCAAATAGACGCTTCTTATTGGATGACGTTTCCACTTAATTATAATTAACTTTAATCACTTTTTTATACAACCGGCCTCAGTATATGGTAACTTTATTTATGCGATATACGTCTATCGAGCTATAAACTTTTCTTCCTAAAGTTCCAGTTCCAGCCTTCCTTTATTGATCAGTATTGTTAAATCCAAGTGAATATTGTGGGAATCGATTTATCAAACCATATAGTCACAGAGATTTGAAGGCAAATACCTAATCACTCGTTGAACAACAACACCTCAAGACAACACAAAAACATCTATACTCACTTCAATTCAGATTCATCATGCGGATTGGCAGGACGCTGAACTCCAGGTATATTAATAGGCACCTCGTAGTCACGCACCACGTACGCATTAGGTTGGGAACGTTTTATATGGCCGAACTTCATGTTGAAGTCCGCTTCAACGGGCTTTTCACGAGCTGCATCTTTTGAAGGGATAAGGTAAACCACAGCACCGGCGGGCATCTTGTCCTTTGCGGGCCATGCTTGGTCACCATGTTTTTCGTCGGGTATTTCATAGACATGAGGGGGACGGGTCTCATAAACGGCTGGTTTATGTACAGGGGAACTCTCGTAGTAAGGTGGGGGATTGTGGACATCGTCGTAGACTGTAAAAACGTAATCACTATTACTTCATGAAGAGAACAACAAATCACGAGTGACCGTGAATGAACTTGTACTACAATCCAATAGAAAGTTTTGCACAAAATCTAGGCTTATTTTCTTATCAAATATCATTAATGTGCTTAAAAATATATACTAATAAGCACTCCCCGAATTTGTTAAGTGCGCATGAAACAATGGCTTCAAACCGCGGAGGACAGTGTAATCCATTGTAACTGAATAGCTTTCATTGCAACTGCCAGCATATTCAGGAGTGTCCTTACGAACGTTTTCATCAAGTCAAAACACAAGCAACATACAAAATTCGCGACCGCGTGTTGTATAACAATATTGAAAACAAAAAAATGTACTTTAGGCATGTCTGTAAATGTTGAGCATGACACGTGAAAGTATATTCATTGTTTACCATGGTCTGTGAAGCCACGATGAATATCGTTTCGAATTTTTTCGGGGTCTTCATAGTAGTGATTGGAGAGCTGAGCAGGATTATGTTGACCAATCTGCATTCTTCCACCTCCAGCGCTATTGAACTGAACTGGAGGAACCGTGCTGAAAAATTAGAATTCAGTAAAACAGATTTGAAATGAAAGTGGTTGACTCCAAAAATTGGCAGGTTTTAGTGAGCATTAAGGGCAGCACATGGTGGCTAGCTTCGGAAATGTTGAAATTCTACTTATCCTTAAAATAAAAACTGAAAATAATTAAGACTGATCATTGTAATAAGTACAACTTAAGTAAAATACACCTATAGTATACAATTAGAAAATAATGCGAATTCATATAATGGTTTGAAATAACGGCTGGTCAACGGACATTATTATACATTCACGCGCACTTAACCAATCAGTAATCGTTGAGAGAGTCACCTGCCGATCCAATATTTTACGATATTGGACAGCAACATATTATTAATGGACAGTTGAGACAGTTTTCATGTTGTTCGGTTAACTAGCGTGCTTTATAAGGAAATTTTTCAATTCTCATCAACTTCGTATGAAATATCTAGAATTACTCAAAATGAATTTTTCTTAGACAAGCACATTACGTGCATATTATGACATTTTCAATGCAACCGGCACTAAATACGTTATACATTCAATATTAATTTTTATTTTTAATAATGTATAAATAAATTTAGTCGTGATATTGTGTGTATACACAAATCACCTTGGAAAGGGCTATCGTTGTTAAATAAGTTTTAAAAGATAAATAAATAAAACTTCAGGTTTGTTTGTCAATCGTTTTACTAGAACTACAGAGAGTGTAGTACAAGTGTCCATAGATATACAGTATGTCTGCCTCTAAACACTATTCCGGCTTTATTGGAACGTAGCTAGAGATGATCTCACAGTTACAGAATACAAGAACATTTTAAAATCTAACATTCATTCATTCATCTTCGCAAGCTCTAATTGGAAGCACCTTACAGTATACAAACACAGTTTAAGATCAGCGAACCATGCACATACGGGTACCCCTATCGCTCACTAATTAGCACCAGTCTCCATTTATAGCCAGAGGGGCTAGATTCTATAATAAGCTAGTGAATTAGTCATTTTTCCCGGCCTTTTTAAATAGATAGATTAGACTCGCAGCCTAGGCCTTGTACGTCGGCTGAATAATATTAAGTTGTACAAGTAATTTTTTTTTTGTGCTGGTGTAGTGTACTCAGGTGAATATGATATTTGTGGTGTTACTCTGAGTGTATATCCACACCGGGCGAGCTTGAAAGGGCTAGTATTCGAAAGGTCGTAGGTTCGAATCCCACCGTGGCCGGGCATATTTTTCAAGCTCGCCCGGTGTGGATATACACTCAGAGTAACACCACAAATATCGTATTCACCTGAGAACACTACACCAGCACAAAAAAAATTCATATTACTAGAATACTTTGGTATTGAAGGAACTAGATTCTGTTCCGAAATATCACTTACTCGAACCGTCCTGACCGCGTAGCTCAGTTGGAAGAGCATTGGGCAAGTTGTACAAGTATTTAAAAGTTAGGTCGACCAACCGTATTAAAAATTAGTTCGATTCAATTACGTATTTACATGCCTTACAATTAATAATTAAAATCGTTCTTAAATCTATTTCTCTTAAAATTAAGAATCTGAAATGCTGTGGTGTCCAAGCTCCGGCGCAGCCAACAACTCGAACACAAAAGCGCGCGAAAATAAAATAGACAAAATGGCTCACAGTAGATTTGCTGATAGTTGGATGAAAACGACCTGTCAAAATTATTAGCAGATAAAGACGGTGATAGTAGTAAGGAAGCCACAAAACTATCTTTGACGAATATTTTCGTTCTACAGATACTAAAAGAAATGTTCGTTTTCTACTTTATTGCAGCATTGTTGTAAATTAAATATAATAAAACATTAATAAACTTCGTTTAATTAATAGTTTTATACGTTTCTGATATCTTTACTGTCGATATAATTGAAGTGTTGATAAAATTGATCAACTTCCTGTTACTTCTAGATGAGCCAATTACATTTCGTTTCAGAACCGATTGACCAATAGGAAACGCACAGGAAGTAAAAAGAAATTTGAATTCGTATGAATTGATCAACTTGAGGAAATGAATTGATGCAATATTTTATCAACACTTCTATTGCATCGACAGTAAATGTATAATAAAACAATTATGGATTCGGCTTTCGCGTCACATCAAGAATTATTCAGAGTTCAGACCTCGGTCAATGTTATCCGCCTCAGGTTCGCTTCGGCAGATAACATTGACCGCGGTCTGAATAATTCTTGATATCATGCTCAGCCTCATCCAATAATTGTTTATTATTCTATCAGTCTATTATTCTATCCAACCTACGTGTGTAAGAAAATATACCTATTGTTCTTGTGACGACGTCGAGTATACAAACAAATAGCAAAGACAAGACCAATGAGTACAACAACAGCCATAATACCACCAGCGACAACCGGAATGTTTAAACCGCTGTCGTCTTTACTTGAACTGCTTTGATGTGGTTTCACTTCATCTACCGATTTCAGGGTATAAGGCAAGTCGCTCTCTGGCATTTCGAGAATCACGTTTTTGAGAGTTTCGGACGAGAATGCCTTTTCTGGCAGAAGAGAGTCGGAGGTCGGATCCAAGACAAAAATTTTAACCTCTGTCTCTGCATTTACGTTGTTTGAATTCTCTTTAATGCTCACGACAACAACATGTGCCGCTTGGAATTTATAGCTGGCAACATCGCGCCTTTTACGACTGCAAGAGAAAAATATTGAATCAGAGTTTCGCACGCAAGGTGTTGTATGGCAGTTTTCGCAACTCGATCTTACTGTATGTCCTATTCAAACGAGAACAAAATTTGCATAAACGTTGATGAAGGTACTTGAAAATCCATGAAAGTGGAGTGCAAGAGTTTAAATGGTTGACCGACATAGTTAATGAGTTACATTGTTATTCTAACCATAGATATCTTATATACACTAGATAGTGCATCTAATTATTCTGCAATTCAAAAATTGAAGCCGTGATTGCAGTCTCAGGTCGTTCCCTGGTAATGAGAAGATTCGTATATTTTCTATTTCTTAAACAGGGAACTTAAACATTAAGTTAACCCTATTCCAAATACGTTTTTAAACTATTCAAATGATGAAAGTTATTGTTGTTCTTTAGCGTTCATTAGCAAGTGGGAACGACCAACATGGCCGCCATCTATTCAATTGGGGGTAACCGCTGGAATATTCTTGGCTTCAATTTGCTAAAAGAGATGCGCTATCTAGTGTATATGAAATATATATGATTCTAACGAGTTTCACAGCCATCTCTCGTTTGATAGGCTATGGTTCAACATTACTGAAAATGTGTAAACTCGATGAGGGTTGGCGATGAAGAACGCTGAGTTGCAACCCCTATAAACTCTAAACAACTCTCGTTCTTGATTGAGCAAGGCTTTACAGCAAAACATCTTCTACCCGCTTTCTTTTCCGCAACAGGTTTGTAGTGGAGACCTGACCAATGACGCCGTGGCCGGGGGGGGAGGACTGGGGGTACCATGCCCCCCCTATTGTTGAGACGCGTTGGAAAATTGGTAATGTTGTCGGAATCTTCGTTGTCAAGAATACCTCCATAGACGCAGGCCCGCCGACTGCTAGTTCGGAAAAAGTGCTACGAAAGCAATTATAACGTTCTTGTCCGGAAAATTTTATTACCAAAACATGGTCTCAAACTCCCGTGGGATATTTTAAAATTATTCATTTTTTTCTTAAATATTACGAATCTCGTTGTATGAATAACCGTCGTCGTAACGTTGCCGTCTCACATCGCGTAAGGTCTAAAGTTCTCTATAAAAGTTTTTGACATGAGACGTACCCCAAGGTTAGAAAACGATAATTATCAGTTTTACAGAAGATAGACATTCATTCTCTCGAGAATCCCTTACAAACGAATCTCAAACTCATAAACATCCATGAGTAAATTTGCCTTATTTTGCTCACGATAATAATAGATACCTGGTGAAGTATATTGATCCAGTCCTAGGACTGGATTAAAATTAATTCAGTCATTGCACTGGATCAAAATTAAGTTGTGATTTGTTCGTATGAGATGTCACACGCCTCGGACTTGATCAAATTGAGCGGACTTGAAATCTAGTCCTGTCCTCATAGTCGGATTTGAAATATTACATCAAATAACTGTTAATCCAATTTTCATATTTTGAATAAGGTTGAATATCGCTGTGTCGCCGTCCTAAGTGATACCAGAAGGCAATTGCATGGTCGGGTATTTATTTTTTTAATCAGTTGAAGCCAACGTTAGAGTAGTAGAGCTGCAAAATGTATAGTGCGGGGTATTTTTGGGACATTCATCAATGATTACAAGATGACTTATGTTATATAACCGCTAAACATACCCGCCCGTGTTATCCACAAAAGTACATGTTGTAGTCTTGCAAACATTTGTCAAGCCATCAGCAATATCATTGCGAATTTTGTCTTCAGCAATCTAAATTAATACCAATTAATATTACACAATTTATCTACAGCTACGAGTCCTCGATGCAAATGTAAATTTTGAAACGAATAAAAGAGCAATTGATCTTATGCATATAATGACGTCGCAAGGCTTGATGCTCGCGAGGAATGCTGCTATTCTTAGTAGTCATCGCCGTAAAATTTAAACAATTCAAAATGGCCACTATCGAAATTTTCCCAGGCGATGACTACTAAAACCAGCATTCCTCGCGGGCATCAAGCCTTGTGACGTCATTATGCATAAGGTCTATTAACGCCATTCAGCTTTCCAACGGTAGGTTGCTTCTTAAACTCGATACATTTGTTCGCGAATAATAGTATTTTAAGTGATTGGAGAGTCAATAATTTATTTTGTCAACAAAACGAAACAAATTTAGGCATTTTGGCAAAGCCAAAGGCTTGAAAATCAAGCAATTCAATGCGGCTTTCCACAACGGCGCGGTTCAATGGCGCTCGTTCGGATGATGAATGACTATGAATGGACGTAAGACTGTTTTGATGACTTTCTAAATTCATTTAAGACTTTGAAATAAATTAATTAATAAAACAATCTAATCTCTTTCAAAATGTTTTTAGCGAGTTCTTACTAGTTTTTCTGATGTATCAACAAGAGCATTAAAATTTGAACAAGAAAATTCAAACATTTCTAAACGACGATATGGAATAACTGTACATAAATAAACGGCATCTAAAAATTATATAGGTTTTACTAAATCTTCTCCTGTGCAGTTACCATTTGCACTAAGATACGAACGACCCTTTGTTCCAAGCAGAAACAAACAGGCTTTAAAGCTTAAACATTTAACTCTAAGCGTGCAAAGCATAATGGGAGCATCATTTAATCAGTTTAGAAATTATATATGGGGCCCATTTCTTCGGAACATGGTAAATATCTCCTTACGAGAACAATTCATTCACAAATAGCTGCAATATTCCTTAGTACGTGATGGAAAATGAAAACATTATTCCGTTCCGTTCGTCCATGGTAGCTTCTGAAAGATCACTGTTTTTTCTGACAACGGGAATGGCCAGCGGTCGGATAGATCGCAAAGCTTGTTTAAAACCTTATTTTGTTACCTTTATAATGAAAAACTTAAAAATTTGATCGATGACCATTCTGGAGAATGTATTCAAAAGTAATTTCATGCGGTCAACTTATTTCCACGTCGCGAGACCGCGATAAATAACTCGCGCAAAGTTGAACTGTCTAATTTCGCGCACGGCCCGGCTGTGTTAATTTTATCCTTCCGTGAATACAACAACTTTGGTATCCGTAAATTTACGCTTTCGAGGAGTAAGAAATTGATATGTTGATGACATAATATCATTTGTTGCGCTTTTCTGAAGAACTAACGATATAAACATGTTTAATATCCGAAACACACAACGCAGACGAGATCGCTAGAAACGGTGTTATTATGCGGCTCAAGTCGTCGAAAGGCCATAGCATGTCAAATGCGTCCAATATTCATACTATCATATTTTACAGCATTAATTTGAAACTTTAGGATGCATATCCACCATGAGCAACTCATGAAAACACTAGCATTCGTTACCGATGTGAGAAATCAACTTTCAAGAGATGTGAAATATTACACCCAAACAATATTCCGTGTTATCTGGCACGTGCAAGACATTTAATAATCTCAGGGGAAAACCGTATTAACCGTAATATCATGCATAGGTTTATATACGCTGTATTCTTTTTTCAACACATAAGCTAAAACATCGTTTTTGCCCGTATAAGTAATTAATATGAGGGGTGTGTTTTAAGCTTTCCTTATTAATTTAACATGATCAGCGCAATCGGAAATTCAAACCTACGCGGCTACGCATGCTTTAAAAATATTTTATCTTTGTGAAAAAGCGTCGTGTTTTCTCATGTATTGAAAAAATACAGCGCATACCGAAACTAGGAAAATTGCCTTGTTCCTATTCCTCGGCACTTTTAAATGCCTTGCCATGTCCTCAATCCTCATTGCATTTGCATGCCGACATTATAATTAATACGGTTTTCCCCTGAGATTATTAAATGTCTTGCATGTGCCAGATAACACGGAATATTGTTTAGGTGTAATATTTCACATCTCTTGAAAGTTGATTTCTCACCTCGGTAACGAATGCTAGTGTTTTCATGAATTGCTCATGGTGGATATGCATCCTAAAGTTTCAAATGCTGTAAAATATGATAGTATGAATATTTCTCTAGAAGGGTCATCTTTTAGAAATTTGTGGCAGGGCGAAATTGGCAAGACATTTGCGAAGCAATTTAGACGATGCTAGACGCATTTGACATGCTATGGCCTTTCGACGACTTGAGCCGCATAATAACACCGTTTCTAGCGATCTCGTCTGCGTTGTGTGTTTCGGATATTAAACATGTTTATATCGTTAGTTCTTCAGAAAAGGGCAATTGATAAAACTAGAATAGTGAAGCGAATAGTGCGAATATTGCGAATAGTCGACGAATAGTACGAATAGTCCGCGAATAGTCGACGAATAGTACGAATAGTCCGCGAATAGTACGAATAGTCCGCGAATAGTCGACGAATAGTACGAATAGTCGACGAATTGGCGACGAATAGTACGAATAGTCGACGAATAGTGCAAAAGAGACTTTGCAAGGCTTTGCAGCAGTGCTGTAGAACTAAATTTACCGGGGGGGGGGCTCTATTGACAAACATGAAATCGTGAAAACATTCGTTGACGTACGTCAATGACGTCATACGTAACCGGTAAAAATTACGGGAACCACTGAGTATTTTAATAAAATATAAAACAACGGTAACTTCGAAAATAAACATTTTAATATTCTAGCTTTCGACTAAAATCCAGTCATCGTCAGGAAACATATTTCATATTTTTTTAATTTATAATCATTCCTAATGGTAAGTGGTAACCATATGAGTCATGAATTTTACTGATGGAATTTTATAGGAATTTTACTTGTAAGTTGTGACGTTGTAACTGAAGATTTAAGGGCTTAAGTGATTTCGTGTGCTTGGAAAACGTGATTTACATCACGAAACAAGAGAAGGTATCGATTTATTATTTAAGCCTGTTTTGGGGCGAATTTGTTCGCGCGAAATGAAAACCAAATTTCGGCAATGTGATTGGTCAGCGAAAAAATTCGCTGCGAAAAAGTTGGATCAGTTCCTACTCTTTTACATGTCGCTTCGCGCGAACAAATTCGCCCAGTGGAAAACGTCATTCTAGTGATTGTCATTCTACTTCCTGTTAAATATTTGTTAAAACTCAGTGGTCCCGTAATTTTTACCGATTACGTATGACGTCATTGACATCAACGAATGTTTTCACGATTTCATGTTTGTCAATAGAGCCTCCCCCCCCCCGCCCCGGTAAATTTAGTTCTGCAGCACGGTGGAAAGCCTTGCAAAGTCTCTATTGCACTATTCGTCGACTATTCGTACTATTCGTCGACTATTCGCGGACTATTCGTACTATTCGTCGACTATTCGCACTATTCGTCGACTATTCGCGGACTATTCGTACTATTCGTCGACTATTCGCACTATTCGCTTCACTATTCTAGTTTTATCAATTGCCTCAGAAAAGCGCAACAAATGATATTATGTCATCAACATATCAATTTCTTACTCCTCGAAAGCGTAAATTTACGGATACCAAAGTTGTTGTATTCACGGAAGGATAAAATTAACACAGCCGGGCCGTGCGCGAAATTAGACAGTTCAACTTTGCGCGAGTTATTTATCGCGGTTTCGCGATGTAGGAATAAGTTGACTGCATGAATTTACTTTTGAATACATTCTCCAGAATGGTCATCGATCAAATTTTTAAGTTTTTCATTATAAAGGTAACAAAATAAGGTTTTAAACGAGCTTTGCGATCTATCCGACCGCTGACCAGCCCCTTTGTCAGAAAAAACAGTGATCTTTCAGAAGCTACCATGCACGAACGGAACGGAATAATGCCTTCATTTTCCATCACATACTAAGAAATATGTCAAGTAAAAATGGTCTTTCAAAAAAATTGAATATCCATCGGTAGTTCAGCGTCCAAAGCAGTTTGTTTACAAACTAGTCGTTCCAGCTCCAGATTGAAATTGTATCTGGAGCTGGCTCCAGATTCGCCAATCTGGAGCTGCCAATATGGAGCTGTCTGGCTCCTCATCATGACCACGGCTGGGTGACCGCAACAGCGAATAGCCAATTACTGCGGGCCCGACACAAAACTATCATTACACACACAGATATATATATATATATATATATATATATATATATATATATATATATATATATATATATATATATATATATATATATATATATATATATAATATATATAATATATAATTCAGTCAAGGTTTGAATGTTTGCGTCGCTACTCTGAGTTTCATGCTTTATGCGATCATCAGGCAACTGACAGATATTATTCAATATTCATAATAAATATAGGTTATCATTTTACAACTTGATTAAGCAGGTATCTGGTTACATGTCTACATTTGGAAAACAAGTCAGAGCGTTTGTTCAGGCATTCAGTTTTCTTCGCTTTCATAATAATTAGTTTCTCCTCGAGGCATAAATTACACCGTTTAGATCCTGGTTTGTATGCTTTGACTTTCTTCATAATGGACCACTTTATTGTATACTGACTTTTTTCTGCCTTCAGTTTCCAGACGTACTTGGACAGTTCGGTGTTGCTCTTGTATTCCTCATGTCGGAAAGACTTAGTGTGATTGCGGTATCTTGTTTTGAAATCGCCCGCCGTCATGCCAATGTATATTTTCTTTTCCTGGTTGTTGGCAGTGCTGGTTGTCACTTCGGCTTTGTATACGATGCTCTCAGTAAGAAATTTTTTACCAAGTGGACAGTTGGCGGGTTTTTGGCAGTTGCACATTGGCGTGTCGTTTTTTGTAGGTGTTGGTATTACCGTTGGTATGGATGATTGTATTACCCTAGCAGTTGGCGTTCGTTTTGTGTTTCGGTTGAGTATTTTACGATTATGTTTACGGATGAGATTTTTCATGTTTGTCATACAACTGTAACTAACATGGACTGTGTGGCGGTTGAAAAGTTTGTGCAGTTTGTTTGAGGGAGGAAAATGCTTGTCAATTAGGTTTAGGAATGTCTGTGCTACATTGGTCTTAACGTTCTTGCTATAAGGGGGGTTGTACCATGTAATGTTTCGTTGTCTGTTTCGTTTATCGGAGTTATTAGTGTTGTTTTGAGTTTGTGTGTACGTTAGGTTAACCTCAAAGTTGCTTGAGAGCGTTGTTGTAAAGTGGTGCTGCTGCGTTGAATGCTTCTTCGTCACATGATAGTTTGTTAATGTGTTTGTTGACTGAGTGTGGAAGTTGTCGTGTGATGGAAGGTGGATGGTTTGATAATCTGTTTATGTACAGTGGTTCGTCATTAGGTTTTCGGTATGGTTTATATTTACCGTTTGATAGGTCAAGCGTCAGGTCAAGGAAGTTCACGCACTTGATGTTTGTCTGGGTGGTGATTCTGAGGCCAAAGCTCTCAAAAATGGTGATCAACTCTTTCCTCGCCTTGTCCGCAAGTCTGCCTGATGTTGTTCTGAGGGCAGCCAAGCCGTCGTCACGGTATAGGCCTACGTCTTTCCCAAAGCGTTTCTCGAGTGTGTTCAGAATGAAAAGTCCGACGAGTTCACAGACCTCAGCGCCATCGAAACTTCCCATGGTTAGCCCTCAGAACAACATCAGGCAGACTTGCGGACAAGGCGAGGAAAGAGTTGATCACCATTTTTGAGAGCTTTGGCCTCAGAATCACCACCCAGACAAACATCAAGTGCGTGAACTTCCTTGACCTGACGCTTGACCTATCAAACGGTAAATATAAACCATACCGAAAACCTAATGACGAACCACTGTACATAAACAGATTATCAAACCATCCACCTTCCATCACACGACAACTTCCACACTCAGTCAACAAACGCATTAACAAACTATCATGTGACGAAGAAGCATTCAACGCAGCAGCACCACTTTACAACAACGCTCTGAAGCAAAGCAACTTTGACGTTAACCTAACATACACACAAACTCAAAACAACACTAATAACTCCGATAAACGAAACAGACAACGAAACATTACATGGTACAACCCCCCTTATAGCAAGAACGTTAAGACCAATGTAGCACAGACATGCCTAAACCTAATTGACAAGCATTTTCCTCCCTCAAACAAACTGCACAAACTTTTCAACCGCCACACAGTCCGTGTTAGTTACAGTTGCATGACAAACATGAAAAATCTCATCCGTAAACATAATCGTAATATACTCAACCGAAACACAAAACGAACGCCAACTGCTAGGGTAATACAATCACCCATACCAACGGTAATACCAACACCTACAAAAAACGACACGCCAATGTGCAACTGCCAAAAACCCGCCAACTGTCCACTTGGTAAAAAATGTCTTACTAAGAGCATCGTATACAAAGCCGAAGTGACAACCAGCACTGCCAACAACCAGGAAAAGAAAATATACATTGGCATGACGGCGGGCGATTTCAAAACAAGATACCGCAATCACACTAAGTCTTTCCGACATGAGGAATACAAGAGCAACACCGAACTGTCCAAGTACGTCTGGAAACTGAAGTCAGAAAAAAGTCAGTATACAATAAAGTGGTCCATTATGAAGAAAGTCAAAGCATACAAACCAGGATCTAAACGGTGTAATTTATGCCTCGAGGAGAAACTACTTATTATGAAAGCGAAGAAAACTGAATGCCTGAACAAACGCTCTGACTTGTTTTCCAAATGTAGACATGTAACCAGATACCTGCTTAATCAAGTTGTAAAATGATAACCTATATTTATTATGAATATTGAATAATATCTGTCAGTTGCCTGATGATCGCGTAAAGCGTGAAACTCAGAGTAGCGACGCAAACATTCAAACCTTGACTGAATTAATTCCGCTCTACTTATTATGGTATTGAGCGCTCTTCTACCTTACGTCAACTCATCGACTATTTTTTTGAATATAGTCTTCAGTATATATATATATATATATATATATATATATATATATATATATATATATATATATATATATATATATATATATATATATATATATATATATATATATATATATATATATATATAACAAAGACGAATTTTGTACACCCCGCAATACTTTGTGGTCAGGATATGCATTGGGTTTAACTCTGTGGTCTGGACATGCTACTGTCACTCGAATTGATCAATGAGTCCTGATCTTTTCGTCATAAATATTATTAATAGTCATGACGACAATGGTTCTTCCAAGAATTTCGAAATGTGAGAAGAATTTCGAAATGTGAGAAGAGTTTCGAAATATGATTTTGTTGCCGACGTGGCGGTTGCTACGACCTCTTAACTTTCTTAACTTCTTCACATAATGCCAAAGTTTTCAGAGTGCTGGCGTTGTGGAAATACGGTTGATGCTGGCATTATTTGCGAGTTGTGTGGTGTTGCCAAATATTGTAGTGAAAAATGTCAAAGAAATGACGTATTTCGACACGAGGCCGAATGCATTCCAGCGTCGATCCTCAAGACATGCAAGACGTGTAGAAAAAGTGGTCCAAATCTAAAAGCTTGTACTGGATGCTATCAAGCCTTCTACTGCGACGCAATCTGCCAGAAAAACAACTGGAAAAGGCACAAGATTGATTGCGAAGATGTTAAGGAAACGATAAAAACACTCGCGCAAGATATTTTAAGAGAACTTTCGCCTTGCTGCAAATATTATTATTGGGGCAACACGCCCGCATTTGATTGTTTAAATTTGGTCGAAAACGAGGGCGAAGACTACAGCTCTGCATTAAACGTTTTATTTCTTGTTGTTGGCGACTTACGAAACGTTGCGTTAACGTGTGCGTCGCTACCAGATACATACAGCAACAAGCTACTGTTTACGATAAATGATAAAGCAAGTTGCGTGTTGGCTAGACTGGTGGTGTTTCTTTATATGTTGATAAAAGGTATAGGCTATGTGTTTAAACATGAATTTCGCATTGTCCGTTTTCGATCATTTTGGAAAATGTTTGGAGATTTTTTCGAAAACATGGCTTTTCGTTGGAACACTAAGAGGGCAATAAAAATCATGTACACGGAAAAATCCTGCCGCTTCAGCACCCAAATGGCCATATTTGATTTTTAACATATTTCTCTTTTGATCGCGCTCGACGTATCACATTTCACTCACTGTCTACTCACTGCTCCTGTGAAAATTAAACAACTGCATATTGGGGGATCAAACTCAGATGAATTGAATTTATTAATATCCACCTTTGGGATTTAAAAATACAATGGATTTACATTGAGTCATAACAAATAAGATCAATAATTACAATTAAAAACTAATATTAAAAAGGTTAAGTTAAAAGACAAAGTTATTGTTATCAGACTTATATATATTTACTAGATCTTGCAATAGATCATGGGAAGTGGTATTTCGACATGAAATCGCACTGCAAATTATTATGGTAAAGCAACTAAGTTAACATTTATTTTTCCATACAGGTGATTCAGACATAGAAAAGATGATCACAGAACTGTGGTACTCAGTGTCACTGAGTGAAGAAACCTACAAATATCTCACCAACACGCTTGAAGAGCTTATCAACATCAGGAGCTCAGAGGATCTAAAGTTAGGAACATCTGGAATGATTAAGATTAAAGAAAAACACTTCAAGAAGTTTCAAGACGTTTGGAAAAAGTGGCTTCATTTGAGAGTGCAAGGAACAGACTGGATTAAGAAGCAACGGTTCGAAATTATGAGAAAATGTGAACCAACTCATTATGTCAATGAATCGTTTATTAAAAGTATTCCAAAACAACATGTAAGTTCAGCAAAGAAATGGAAAGAAGACGGAGCTTTCCGACGTACCGCGATGAGCATGCCTGCATTTGCCGAAAACCCAACCTTGACTGGATATGACGAAACCTCATGTGACGACTCTTTTTCCTATGCTATTCAATCGGAAAGCCTTCCATTCTTTGGATGGGATTACGTGCAGACAAAAAAATTAAAGAATTCTAGTTGTCTGGTCACAATGTTTGGTGATTATATCGAATGCATTTTACGAAGTTTCAAGAAAAAGTTGTCAAAACAGCAAATCAGTTTTCAGGTTGTACTATGTGATTGCATGGACTTTAAACAGCATCTAGAAACGAATACATTATATGATCGAATTCTGACTTCGAACTTAATGGATTATATCATTCTTCCATCTTTACTGAAGCTGTGTTCCGAGGTACTGAACCACAGCAGTACTCACGCATTGATTATCACAGAAACGCTGTTGTGGACTGATGAATTTTGCCCCACCGATATGTCGCAAGCATTCAAAATGAAAATGTTGAAAGTTGCTAAAGCCGACGTGAATCACTATCCATACTCCCAAAACGACCACCCTGCAAGTATCCAAGAATATATTGATGACTCTTGTGATTTCTACAATTACCTTAGAGCATTATTCTATGCCTATAGATCGAGAGAAGGAATGGTGACTGAATGTAATACTTCAAAGCGATTAAAAATTCCTATATTGAAAGAGTTGGGTAATAGTATAATTATTACCCAATATTAACTAATAGTATAATTATTACCTAATTACTAACTAATAGTATATACTTATACCGGTAGGTATAAGCCACCTAGTCACCACTCGCCTCTGAAAGCAACGGCCCATTGAAAATCAGTCGTAATTCACTAAGGGCCTACCGTTGTAAAATAAGATTAAATAATAATAACAATAGTTAAGGGAAACAAAACCAATATTTTGACACTGAAAACTAGACCTAAAAACAAACGGGAGGGAAAAAGACTAAACAATAGTGGCATTGCCAGTCATAACTCTCAATTTCGCTGTGATCATTAGATTGTGGTTCATGATAATTGAAATGGATAAATACGCTATTTGTTACTACTTAATATCTACTTTCTGTTGGTAGGAATTAAAGAACAATTTCAATAAAATAATCGCCAATAAAATTAAAACAGCAAGAAACAAAAGCAAATGTCTGCGTGAACAAAAATATTATTGCAGGTATTATAGACCCATGGCACTTACTTACCCGCGACAAAAATTCGAATATATTACAACTTGTATAACGACCTTCAGTCTTTCCTTGTATCAAGGTGAACTGCAACGAATCTATATTCTGAAACTGGAAATCTTATAAACCCTTGATAAAGTGCATTTAAACGTGCAAACATACTTCGAAGAATCGCAAAAAGACCAGTGTAGGGTATTAACCTAAGTAGGTAGTATTGACCTAACTATGTCCGTCTGACACAGACCTGAATTAATTATACCACATTTAAAACTGATGGGTATGGTGGCATGCATGCATGCATGCAGAGCTAATCTTTTCTGTACTCAGCAGTTTGTACAATAGAACATACTGTATGCTTCCTTCCCGGTTGACATAATGTATAATAACCTTGCTGATGGGTCCCAAATTAAAATTATGATTTAAATTAACTAGATCAATAACTTCAATTGCTGAAATTATTGATCCAAAGAAGTGTAACCGCCGCCACGCAATGATTCGTCATTAAAACGCACTCGCTATGTTCCTAGCCACTGTGCTTACGAGAGGCATTCACCCCCTTGAACGGCCGCCATTTTGAAAATTTCAGGGGATTGAAACCTCTCGTAGTGGCTATAGGAACATGGCGACATCATTGCAACGGTTATGCCAAAATCATAGGACTTCCGTGTGATCACTATTCTGTGGTGAATCGTGTTCTCATGGCCTTACTTGGTAAAATCACGCCATTGTCATAATATTTACCACATACGATTTTAAATTTTATCTCATTAAATATTAATTGCCCATATCGTAGACACATCAACAGCAGCAGTGTGCCAAATGTGACATGTTCTAGATATCATCACGATCGAAAATTCTGGCAACAAATTGACACATAAGACGAGCTAGCTCATCTCAACTGAAGATGTGTAGACTGTACAAGCCGACGTGTACTATAGTACTGAATATTATTGAGGGGAACTACCAACTTATTTTAAGATAAACTCGGCAAAGTTTTTTCATTTATTGGGAGAATTTTAAGATTCTTTACTGCCGCTCTCGGTGCCATTTAATGAATGCTCAGAGACATCGCCATTGTTCCGTGCAATTTCCGGTCGTGTGTAAATTATCTCGCTAAATTCCAAGAACAGTTTTTCCTGGAACATCGAAATGTGTGATTCAGTTTGTCGGCGACGTATCCTCAATAGTATTGAAAATAAGTGCGGACGTGTATAAATATCCACATTCTCAGTACTAAAATGCCTAGATTTTCCGAGTGCTGGCGTTGTGGAAATACAGTTGGTGTTGGCATTCTCTGTAACTTGTGTGAAGTTGCCAAATATTGCAGTAAAAAATGTCAAAGAAATGACATATTTCGACACAAGACCGAATGCATTCCAGCGTCGATCCACAAGACATGCAAGGCGTGCAATAAAAGTGCCCCAAATCTGAAAGCTTGCACTGGATGCTATCAAGCTTTCTATTGTGATTCAAACTGCCAGATAAGTAACAGGCAAAGGCACAAGATTCATTGCAAAGATGTTAAGGAAATAATAAAAACACGCGCGGAACGTATCTTGACATATTTCTCACTTTCAGGGAAAATAGATGACTCAAGCTGCGACTATTACTATTGGGCAACACCGTCGCATTTGATTGTTTGAATTTGATCGAAAACGAGGGCGAAGATTACAGCTCTGCACTAAATATTTTATATCTTGGTGTTGGTGATTTACGAAACGTGGCGTTAACGTGTGCGTCCTTACCAGATTCATACAGCAACAAGCTATTGTTTACTCTAAATGATAACGCAAGTTGTGTGATGGCCAGATTGGTATTGTTTCTTTATATGTTGATAAAAGGTATTTGTGTAAACCTGACTTTCATTTATAGCATAAGGGAGAGCAGCAGATTGCTATTGAAGTTTCAATATTTACTTAATTTAAGATTGTTACGAGTATGAACATGCGTTTGTCTCTATATCCAAAGGCCACTGCATGTCTCGTCATGCGTTTTGTCTTTTCTTTATTCGTGTATACGTACATAGACAGCCAAGCAAATATTGTCACAATAACGAGTGGTAAAATTTAATCTTATTAATCTAATGTTTAAAAGTATGTTTAAGTGTTCTGACTTTGTTATCGAGCGATTTACTAATGTTAGCTCACTATGTAGATACAAATGACCTTCCAGATACAAATGACCTTCAATATATTATCTTATTTATATTCTGAAAACGTTTCAAAGCAAATTCACAGCCAATATAAATTTAAATGAATACAGACTAGAGATTCAATTCAAGAAAGTTCGGAAAGAGCGAAATATTAACAACATTCCAAAGGTTGCTCCCCCACTGATGGAATGTTTTGATGCGCAGAATATATGCGCAGAACGGACTTTACCGCATCTTTAAGTTCATCAGACAACGTGCGGAAAGTAAGCTCCAAATGTGCGGCCACTGGCCAGTCCAAAAAGGCTCCAAACAGCAATTCCAGCTATCGCAACGCATGCCGGAAAAAGTGATTATTATTCCATTTCCCGACAAATGGCGGTCGGAAAATGTGGATTTTACATGAAGCTATATATTTTTAATTTTATTGCTTAAATTATATGTTTCGCACTAAAGACTGGTTTAAAAGTTTTATTTTTAGAAGAGCTGATGAGCGAAATTATTATACAGTATTCGATAATTCGCGAAAAACTTGCTATTGAGTTGACACAAGAGTGAAGCACATTTGCATGGCAAGAAAGCTGGCTTCCAAAACTACTCTTTCGCACGTTTTGAAGTAGATAAAGTGATCAGTAAAAGAACATTAGACCATTTACCCCTTCAAAAAAAGCTCTGCAACCAAGGAAGCTAGATTTGTCTGTGGGGTTAGAATGTTAGATAGGACATAGCAATCTACATGACATGCAAACGAAATTAGTTATCACATATTTCACGGGATGGTTCAGTTTACAAGACATCATCAAATCATACCTACCGTATATCTATCATTAAGAAATAATTTTACACGACATGCATGTGCATGAACTGACAAAGAAAATACACAAAACACCAAATGCACTATATCCGTGCACCTATACTATACAATATTTCACGACAAGGTCTGCTTTTCAGACCGATGTGAAGATCTCAGAAACCAATAACTAAATAAGGCTTACAAGAAAGTTGCACACCGCAAAATCCCAAACGCCTGTAGAGGTCCAATTACTGCCTCTAAAATACAATATAGCAACTTTCTTGTTGTTTCCTAACAATATCGACTGTAAAGTAGCTACTTTTGCTTGGCTGTTGACTTTTTCTTGGCTATAGTTTTGCTTGGCTACATAACAGTTCTAATGGTTGCTGTGTAGCAAGTTTATACATGCCCATAGGCATTATAAACTTAAGGTAATGAAACAAGCGTTCGGATATAACCAAAGTTGTGCAAAGTCCTTTGATTAGACCAGGTTAGGCACAAAGGTCAGTCTTAAAACGCGTGACAACTCACGTGCAAAGCACTCGGTAAATAACAATGAACCACTGTCAAACACTTCTTCCCATGCACGCGGGAAAATAGACCAATCAGGTCCTACAGTTTTGTTTGCTTATGCTTCCTGCCTGGGCTACACGTTTCATTGTGTCGCCGGTGAGCCAAAGTGAAGGACACTTCACAGCGAAAAAATTGCTTAAATTTGTAATATATCTCTCACGAGGCAATGCCTCCCGCCCGACGCCAACGCATAGCTGTACAAGAACGCGCGGAGAATGCAAATCAGCCATCGGTAAACGATCTTCGACAACAATGTCTAGACAAAGGTTTATCTGACCATGGTCGTCGAAATACGCTGGTCGCGAGACTGCAACAACATGCTTCAACGTCGTCGTCGAACAGTACCGCCACAGAAGCTGCGACAATTGTTGATATTGCGAACAACAACGAGCAAACACCACTCGTCGAGCGAAGATCTGTGCCACGCGAAAGCTGAAGCGAAAGCCCTCTGCTGAACGACGCTCAGTTGGCCCAAATTCAATCAATCGTCGCAAAGACGGTCGAACAATCGGTGAACGATATCGCCACAAACGCCGCTCGTGCTGCAGTACAAGCCATGGCAACTGCGCCTTCGTCAGCGCCTACGAATGAGCCACAACAAACCACGGGCACGGAGCTTTGCCCAGTGTTGATAAACCACGCCACGCCAATCTCGACGCCAAGGTTCCAAACGTTCGAGCCCGAAGCGCCACATTCCTCTTCGCAGTGTCTTCCCGCTAGTAATCATCTCCCATACGGACAATCTTTCCACGACTTACCGGCATCGTACGTGAAGAAGATCCAGTCGGGTGAGTTTTTTGAGCTGTCAAAACTTTTGCCAAAAAATTTATGCAATACGGTAGACGAACAGCCCGTTGTACTAACGGTCGAAAACTCTATTGTTAAATTTAAGCAGTCCACTCAGTCCACAACAAATATCACGGACATTGATAAGTGGACAACAGCCTTCACCACCTATATGAGCGTTTTCACGCATCAATTCCCTAACAGAGCCCAGGAATTGTTGCAATATATGACCATTATTCGCCATGCTGCTCATTGTCACAAAGGGGTGGGTTGGTGTATTTACGACATCAAGTTTCGTCGGAAGGCTGCACTTAACCTATCCCTCAACTGGTCCGAAATAGATCAGCAATTATGGTTGATGACCTTTACAGTACCACCAGCCAGTCTTAGAGAGGAATACCCTCTTTTCCATAAAGGACCCCAACACTATGCCACCCCGGGGACCGAACAAGGGGGCATTTGCCGAGATTTCAATAGGAGCGGCGCTTGCAAACGAGCGCAGTGCAGGTACCGACATATCTGCAATCGCTGTGACGGGGAACATGCCGGTCTTTACTGTACAGAGAACGAAAGTCTCCAACCATATAGAAAACAAGGAAAGGTCCATTCATCCAGCAGCCAGCGCCATTCCAACCAAGACAAACGATAGTAATGTAGTTAGATCACTAACACCTATTTTTGTAGCTAATTTAGAAGATTCTCTAGCGGGACATCCCGACCCAACGCTTGTTTCACAATTATGTTCAAATTTAAAGGATGGAGCCCGAATAGGTTTTGAAGGGCAAAGGACACCTAGATTTTCAAAAAATTTGCCCACTGCCCTTACCCATCCAAATATTGTAACATCAAATTTGGAACATGAGATCTCCCTTGGCCGTGTGGCTGGTCCGTTCAAGACCCCACCTTTTTCTAATTTCCAAGTCTCTCCTATTGGCCTGGTACCAAAAAAGAATTCGACAAAATTTCGAACAATTTTCCATCTTTCTTTTCCAAAATCAGGTGCAACAAGTATTAATGCATCAATTCCAAAGGAAGATTTTAGTCTCCATTATGTGACAATTGACAATGCGATTGAAGGTATTAAGCGTTTCGGCCACGGCTGTTTTCTGGCTAAAACTGACATTGAATCCGCCTTTCGTCTCATTCCTGTGCACCCGGACGACTATGAGCTTCTCGGTATGTATTGGGAGGGGAAATACTATTATGACAAAGTTTTACCTTTCGGCCTACGAAGTGCTCCATATCTGTTCAACCAACTTTCAGATGCTATTGAATGGATCTTACAAAATAAGTGCATGATTTCATTTGTATGTCATATTTTGGATGATTTTCTTATCATGGAGCCACCATCCCAACTGCCCCCACATTATAGCACTTGCCAACAAAGTCTAACTGCCATGATGCTTACATTTAAGAACCTTAACATCCCAGTAGCCCCGGGCAAGACACAAGGTCCTGCAACTGTGTTAGAGTTTATGGGTATTATCCTGGACAGCGTTCGAATGGAAGCACGGCTGCCAGATGACAAAATTGAACGCCTCCGAGCAGTTTTCAACACATTCCAAAAAAGGCGGTCATGTACTTTGAAAGAACTTCAGTCGCTTATAGGTACCTTAAATTTTGCATGCAAGGTTATCCCACCGGGTCGCCCTTATTTACAAAGAATGATTGAATTGACAAGAAATATAAGACAGCCCCACCACCACATAAAGCTTAGTGCAGGCTTTTTTAAGGATCCTGAGATGTGGAAACAGTTTATCGTTAACTGGAATGGTGCCAGTTTTTTCTTGTCTTCTGCATGGGAAAACTCTGAATGCCTTGAGCTTCACACTGATGCATCGGGGGTGTTGGGCTACGGGGGATTTTCGGGGGGAAATGGTTTCAAGGAAAATGGGAACCCCATCAACAATTAGGACAGCCCGAGATTAGTATTGCTTGGCAAGAATTGTTTGCCATAGTAGTTGCATGTCACATATGGGGGGAAGCCCTTCAAAACAAACGGATAATCCTGAACTGTGATAATGAATCAGTTGTCAACATTATTAATTCCAAACGATCACGAATTTCCCGGGTAATGGATCTTCTCCGTCATCTCACACTGTTGACCTTAAAGTACAATATATACCTTCGGGCCAAGCACATACCGGGAAAGTATAATGAGATTGCTGATTCCCTTTCTCGTTTCCAGTTTCAAAGGTTTCGACTCCTAATGCCTCAAGCAGATGTCAACCTTGTGCGCCTTCCAATAACAATCCATCATTTAAAACATTTTCACATGATGCTAGCAATACCTGTCACAACACATTTCGACTCAATTATGGTTTGGGCTGCCATAACATTGGCATTTTTTGGCTTTCTGCGGCTTGGAGAGTTAACTTGTAACTCAAAATTCAATTCAGATTCGCACCTCATGCCTAAAGACGTTGTTTTTTCCAACGACCTACAACCAACCACTGCTATGTCCATACGGATAAAAGAATCCAAAACTGACCCCTTTCGGGTGGGACATACCATAAGTATTGGAGGAACACACACACCTCTCTGCCCAGTGTTGGCCATGAAACAGTATTTAGCCAGAAGGCAGCCAAAATCAGGGCCTCTGTTTGTAAATTATGCGGGTAAACCACTTACAAAACAGGCCCTAACACTTGAAACAAGAAAATTACTCAGTCAAGCCGGATTCAACGCTTCAAACTTTGCCGGTCATAGCTACAGAATCGGTGCTGCAACTACGGCAGCCACAGCGAAGTTACCTTCCTGGCTCATAAAAACTTTGGGTCGGTGGTCCTCAGACTGTTATGAGAGATATATACAACTTCCTTCGTCAACACTGTTGAATGTCTCAGCCACACTCGCCAATATTTAAAAATTTATCTCAAAAAATTTAATCTCTGGTCAATTTTCAGGGGGAGGGAGTTCGTCTATGGGGAATGTGCATGCTGCTCATTTGTGGGGATGGAGTGCTCCCATAGGTCACCCTCATCCCATAGACTCACAAATCGATGTGCCATACATTAAAAATGTTAGATTGAAGTATATCATGCCCAACATGGGGACCCAGACCCCCTGAGGGCATTAATTCCATTAGAGTCCAACATGGGGACCCAAACCCCCTGAGGACCGCCCAACATGGGGACCCAAACCCCCTGAGGGCAGTAATTACATTAGAGTCCAACATGGGGACCCAAACCCCCTGAGGGCATTAATTACACTAGAGTCCAACATGGGGACCCAGACCCCCTGAGGACAGCCCAATATGGGGACCCAGACCCCCCGAGGGCATTAATTAGAGTAACTGTGAGTCTGTTGGGTGACACTTTGACCAGTTGAAAGTATATATTCGGAGCATTTCTCCCCAACAACCCTTCTCCCACAACATTGTGTGTGCTTTACTGTCTCATATATAGCTCTCTTAAATATTAACTAACCGAATTGAAGCATTAAGTGTATGTATCTGTATATGGTTGTATTATATATAGTACATATCCTGCCAAAATGCAAAGTCCTTTGTCTGCAGACTGCTTCAGGCATTGAAATTACAGGATATTGCCGAGGGTTGTTAGTACACTGCCCGCTGCCCCTTATACATAGTTGTCATATCATTGTTTAGCAGCTGTTCATAAAGACCATACGATATTGTTTATATATAACTATATTGTTTATATATAACTATCGGCTACTGCGTCTTGCCAGGTTCAAATAATAAAAAATAAATAGCTTGTCCAGAGAATGGTGGTGGTAGGAGTGGAAGTAACCTGAAGTTCAGGCCCTAATCACAGAATAGGGCCTGACACAAAACCTATCTAAACTGTGGGATTCCCGTCCATCTGGTGGACGGGAAATCTGATTGGTTGATCAGCATCATGAAGGATTTTGATTGGTTGCAAGTTTACATAAACAACAGTTTTAAAAATAGCTCGGTCAAGGCGACAATTAATAGTATAAAGGTCAAACGCACGTAACAAATTCCATCATCGATTTCTTTGAATTTCTTTTCTTTTATGCTTTATGGCAGAAAATAAATCAAACAAACAGTATTTTGAAAGGGCTTTATCAAAATCTTGGACGAATTTTGGACACACGACGCTGAAAGAACAGCCAAACTAGTCATGTATTCGAAAGCTTGTTGTTGACAGCCAAGCCGTTCTGCCAACTGGCTTCGCCGGCAAAAGTGGTACGATTGAGAATTTCATTGTTGCTGTTGTTAGTCCGTTAGAGTATATCCGCGTCCAGCAAGTTGAGACCTTGAGAAAGCTTGGCAGTCAAGCCGTGCACAGAACTGACTAATTAAATCTTTGTTTGCTGATCGGTTAAATAGAGAAACTGTCTGACTCTTAATTATATAAAAGTACCTTGAATTTTTGATCGTGACTAAAACACCACACGAGTAACATACGAGTAACACACAAGTACATACGGGTACATACGAGTAACATACGAGTACATACGAGTAACATACGAGTACATACGAGTAACATACGAGTACATACGAGTAACATACGAGTACACACGAGTAACATACGAGTAAATACGAGTAAATACGAGTACATACGAGTAAAATACGAGAATTAGCACGCTTTCTTTAAAGTTTCTTTCACTTTCACACTTTCACTTTGGCTTCGTATTATGTTCATGTTGTAAATGCCTTATTGACATAGGCGTACGAGACAGGGGGGCGGGGGGGGGGCAACTGCCCACAAAATTTTGGAAAACCATGGAAATTCGGGCAAACGCTAGGAAAAATCAAGAAAATTCGGGCAGATTTATGAGAAAATATGTTAAAATCAGGTTATTTCTTTAAAATTCTCCATAAAAATTCGGGCGAACTTTCAACTACCCCCCCCCCCCAGAAAACATCAGCCCCGTTCTCCTATGTGTTTTGCAAATTTAATACGTCAATTGTACACCTGTTAATACGTTTTCAACAGGGAAATATAAAATACTTAGGGTTCATTATTTATATCGGTTGGGGGGGGGGGCTGGTAAAATAATGGGGGGGGGATATATTTTGTAGGTGTAAAATAAAAAGAGTGGTTTAAATCTTTTGAAGAAGTGTTTTGGGGAGACAATAAAATTTTATAGCATTGATATAAAGAAGATAGTATAGAGATAGTGGCGTAGCCAGCGCAAAAGGCGGGAGCCATTTTAGTGGAGGTCTGGGGGCATGCTCCCCAGAATATTTTGAAATCTAGGGTCCCTGAAATGCGATTTCCTGCATTTTCGGGGTGTGAGTTTGCATAAGTCCGAAAACTGTATAATGCATAAAAGACATGATTTTTCGTGATGGAAAATGATGGGTTAAAATAATGCGAATTACTTTTAAAACCGAATGATGATTGAAAGTAAATATATTTTACATTTAAAAACCCAAAGTAAACCCTTTCTTCTTGGGGCCATATCTACTTACTTAGACAAGATTATACACAATTATATTGTGGATTTAGATTTTATTTCGCACCCCCCCCTGTTGGCTAAATCCTGTCCAGCATCCCCAAGTTGAAGGTCCTCTCTACCCCCCTGGTTGTAAAGAGCACACAAAAGAATAGGATGGGAAGAACTACCATACGGCCATACTATGTTCTTCTTAACTTTATTGTTGGAGGGGGGTGAAAAATTTTCAGACTGTTCTAAAGGGGTGGACTACATTTTTAAACACATTAAAAGGGAGGGTCATTTTTATTATGTTGTTTGAATTTTAGAATCCAACAGCTCCTTCCCCCCTCCCCAACCGATAAATAATGAACCCTAAGTATTTTATATTTCCCGGTGTACAATTCACGTATTAAATTTGCAAAACACATAGACTACAGACGTATAAACAACATGGCAAACATGCACTTTCATGTACTACAAAAACTCTCTGACAGCCTGTGAGCAATATACTACATTTAAACCTTTTCAGAGTCTTAGAACATACAAATCTTTATTCTATATATATATTAATTAATTACTTTTTCTACGTCGTGCGAGGCTTCGAAATCCATCAATACGCATGGGAGAACGGGGCTGATGTTTTCTGGGGGTGGGGGGTTTGAAAGTTTGCCTGAATTTTTATGGAGAATTGTAAGGAAATAATAACCTGATTTTAACATATTTTCTCATAAATCTGCCCGAATTTTCTTGATTTTTCCTAGCGTTTGTCCGAATTTCCTTGGTTTTTCACAATTTTGGGGGGCAGTTGCCCCTCCCCCCCTGTCTCGTACGCCTATGTCAATAAGGCATTTACAACATGAACATAATACGAAGCCAAAGTGAAAGTGTGAAAGTGAAAGAAACTTTAAAGAAAGCGTGCTAATTCTCGTATTTTACTCGTATGTACTCGTATGTTTCTCGTGTGTACTCGTATGCTATTCGTGTGTACTTGTATGTTACTCGTGTGTTACTCGTATGTACTCGTATGTTACTCGTATGTACTCGTATGTACTTGTGTGTTACTCGTATGTTACTCGTATATATGCACTCGTGTGGTGTTTTAGTCACGATCGCAAAAGTTTCAATGTTTTAAATCTGTTTTCTCAACACAGAATATTTCGTGCTTTGAGATAAGATGGCTTTGAGATAAGACCAATTTGATCAGTTAATGTGTTTTTTATGCATAGTGCTTCAGCAGTTGACATATAGGCCTATAGAGCTCAGCGGAAACATATAAATTATAGCATCTGACCAATGAGAATTTCACATCACGATTTGAGACGCAGATATTCAAATTTATTAGTCATCAATGCAGGCTCTCAATTCAGCTTGAGAGCCTGTTCGCGTGCTATACGGTAAAATGATTTCCACTCCGTTCAGCTCATAACAAAGGAACCCCAGATATAAACATTACTCAAATTTTGCATCTTTCGAACCATTTTGAATTGAAACGTAGAGTTTATATTCATTTACAAGCATAGCGAATCAGAAAAGTGTTAGATATTCAGTTAGTATTATCATATTTTACAAATATAGCAGTTCAAAACGTAAACAAAGTTCGCGCATGCGTACAGGAGTGGACATCATCTTTAAAGATTATGAACGATATTTTTAAACCATTATTCATTCTATTTCGTTTCACCTTTACGTCGCTTCACGTCAGTCCGGTTCTATCTATCTATTCATAATGTAACCAGTCACTGAAAAGCCCTGATATAGCGAGTGTGCTGTGAAATATCTGTATCTGTTGTTAACTAACGACGTTAAAGGCGTCAAACGACGCTGGAAGTTATAATATTATATAAATATGATGGAAACAGCCGCAACGTTTTTGCAAGTTGATTTTGAGTTATTTGCAAAAGAGCCCTCACTCTCTGAAGAAATTGTTGTTCACCCTTAAAGTTGAACATCAACCAACTTCTTGGAAAATTCTATACCACAAAGGGTCGATATGCGGTTGAATGTCCAGATAAAGAGGTTGGTCCTGAAAGCTGCGACCATCGCTTGTTGTGTAAATCGTGTATAAACCACATGTTTTTAGTGTCAAGTTTCTTCGAAACTTGACAAGTATTGTGATGAGTGGGGGAAAATTCATATGAGTCAGGGATCAGGCATAATAGTGTAAACTTTCCGGGGGGGTGTATACGATATATGTTCGTAGTGATTTATTGTACTTAGTCAGTGCTTTGAAGGTTATTTAG
>CACRXK020004710.1:10004-30623 GCA_902702795.2 Paramuricea clavata | reverse complement strand
CTTCATAGGTGTCCCGCGACCCTGTACACTGCCAATAAAACTTTCGATAATTAAAAACATTATGGCTTTTCACCGAAAGCTTCCGAGTGTATGACGACGACTCTACTTCGGAAGACGACGTGTGCCGAAGGCGCGCCGAGTGGTGCTAAGCCATAATGTTTGAGTTACATGAAGTAAAAGGTATTATATCTAAAGCTTTACCAGTTTACCTGTTTACCATATTATTCGAGGTCGGGAATCTTCGAGTTAAGCCCTTCGAGTTAAGCCCCTCGAGTTAAGCCCTTTTCGAGTTAAGCCCCGACCACGCCCTGTTTTGCCATGACCACGCCCTTTTTCAAAAAGGGCTTAACTCGAAGAACGAAACACGATTTGGGTTATTCGAGTTAAGCCCCGGGGCTTAACTCGAAGTTTGACAAAAAGTTGTTGCTCGAGTTAAGCCCCGACTTTTGAAGTATGTCAACGAGTGCAATATTAAATTGTCAAATTTTCAATACAAAAAGGCCAAAACACAGAAATTTTCCCAAAAAGAACTTATATATCGCTAATGTAATACGATTATCAAAAACAAACACAACTATTATCGTATTTTAGGTATATTTTAGGTTTTTCATATTAAATTAATATTAAATTTAACAACAGGTAATTACTTTTAGTGGATCGTTTATCCACAACAAAACAAAATTTTAATTATAAAGTAGATAGAATCCTAACTCGTTCCTTTTGTTTCAATGTGCACAATATCGACAAATTAGCAGTTTTACTGTAACAGAAAAGGTGCAACCTTCTCCCATCACCTTGAACAAAACTAATCTATTAGGAAAATGATCGAAAACGACAGGACGTAATAACTAAAGAAAAAGGGAGGAAAGGGAAGGAATTTCGTTACAGAATGATCTGTCTTTGACAACTTGCGCCCAGAGATTCGCGCCTCATACGCACATGTACAGTAATTTTATTAGCCAAATGGTTACGAAATACGAATCACGAATGGTTTCATTTGGATAAACAAATTATCACGGGGAGAAATTGTTACATTTGTGTAAAATACCCAAATGTAACAATTTATCCCCGTAATATATATAAATGGCGCTACGTTGACTAGTATTAAAAAGGGAGTATTTGCAGAGCGATTAGTAACTTTATAAACGATATGGTGACGTAGCGCCATTATGAGGGTGAGTCTCTAGGCGCAAGTTGTCAAAGACAGATCATTCTGTAACGAAATTCCTTCCCTTTCCTCCTTTTTCCGTTAGTTATTACGTGCTGTCATTTTCGATCATTTTCTTAATAGATTAGTTTCGTTCAAGGTGATGGGAGAAGGTTGCACGTTTTCTGTTACATGAAAACTGTTAATTTGTCGATATTGTGCACATTGAAACAAAAGGAACGAGTTAGGATTCTATCTACTTTATAATTAAAATATTGTTTTGTTGTTGTGTTGTGGATAAACGATCCACTAAAAGTAATTATCTGTTGTTAAATTTAATATTAATTTAATATGAAATCCTAAAATATTGTTAAGGATAATAGTTGTGATTGTTTTTGATAATCGCATTACATTAGCGATATATAAGTTCTTTTTGGGAAAATTTCTGTGTTTTGGCCTTTTTGTATTGAAAATTTGACAATTTAATATTGTACTCGTTGACATACTTCAAAAGTCGGGGCTTAACTCGAGCAACAACTTTTTTGTCAAACTTCGAGTTAAGCCCCGGGGCTTAACTCGAATAACCCAAATCGTGTTTCGTTCTTCGAGTTAAGCCCTTTTTGAAAAAGGGCGTGGTCATGGCAAACAGGGCGTGGTCGGGGCTTAACTCGAGGGGCTTAACTCGAAGATTCCCGACCTCGATTTCGCTCGCTACTCTGGCTTATGTAAATGAATACAAAGCGCAGTCGAATTGTAATCACAAGTCTAAAATGATCATGAATTCAACATCCATCAACAAAAAGGAGTAGCGCTCATTACTATACTCTGTAGAAGATACACTGCAAAAAATCAATTTCTTGTTTTAAGAAAATATTACTTATTTTAAGTACAAAATTACTTGTTTTAAGAAAATTTTACTTGTCCCGTGGGTAAGTAAAATATTCTAGGTAAGAATCAGATTTCAAGAAATTTTTTCTTAAAATAAGAAAATTACAATACAATACAATACAATAAAAATTTATTTATCCACGGTGGAATCTTCAGTATATAAATATATACAAGTTTAAGCATGCAAAAATAAATAAAAGAATATGATCTCCTGGTTTACAAGATTGCCGTGTGGGAGTTCATCTAAACTATTATAATACTTGTTTACAGCTTTCCGGAACTGAGCAAACGATTGGAGCATTCTTATATTTTCGGGAAGGCTATTCCACAGCACTGCTCCACTGTACTGAAAGCTTCGCTTCAGATAATTAGTTCGTGGCTTGGGTAGATTTAATTTCATTTCAAAGTTCCTAAGATTATATTCTGAGCCACGAACTGAAAAAAGATTTTGTAGATAGGTAGGTGTGTCACCTTTGAGTGTTTTGAACATCAAGCCAGCTTTAAGTTTTTTGCGTCTCAACGATAAGTTATCCAAGTGTAAAGTATCAAGAAGCACAGTAGCATTAGTGTCATAGCTGGACCTCGTAATGACCCTGGCCGCCCGGTTCTGTAATTTTTGTAGTTTAGAACTTAGCGTTTCGCCAAGACCATCCCAGACCGAGCAGCAGCAGTCAAAATGAGGTTGAATCAGTGCTTGGTATACTTGGAAAGCCGTGTTCGTTGAAATGCAGGATCTTATACGTTTTAAAGCCCCTATGGCTGAAGCAATTTTTTTACATAGTTTGTCAGTATGCTCAGACCACATAAGGTGATTATCAAGATGGACACCCAGAGATTTTACCGAAGTAACTTGGTTGACCATATTACCGTTTATCTCAATATCTATTTCATTATTTAGTGTTTTTATTCTCTGTCTAGATCCAACTACCATGAATTCTGTTTTTACAATATTTAAGCTTAGTTTAATCTTGGTTAGAACAAAATTCTTGGTTAGAACAAAATTCTTGGTAAGAAAATTTTTCTAATTTTGTCCCGTGGGTAAGTAAAATTTTCTTATCAAGAATATTTTTCTTATTTCAAGAAAACGTTCTAGCAAAATTTTCTTATTTCTAGAAAACAATTCTTGGTTTCCCAAGAATTATTTTCTAGTAATAAGAAAATTTTGCTAGAACGTTTTCTTGAAATAAGAAAGATAATCTTAATAAGAAAATTTTACTTACCCATGGGACAAAATTAGAAAAATTGTCTTGAATTGAAATCCTGCTAAGAAAATTATTTTAGTTCGATCCGGTGTTCATGGCTTTTAAGAATATTTTTCTTAAATGACAATATTGAACTAGAATAATAATCTTGGCATGATTTTTTGCTGTTGTCCTCCTACAATATAAAAACAATTGAGAATGTTTAAAATAATATATTTACCAGCTATACATGAATAGGTTATTAAAGTAATTACTGATAGATAAATGTAAAAGTTCTCACACGTAGCAATATTGTTCAATTTCTTGAAAAGTCTTTACCATGTCAGACTGATGAGTCTGGATGAGTGGATGGGTAGTCTTACGTCGAGCAGGTACAGTAGAACAACGCCAGGAAGTAAACGATGGCTTTTACGGTTTCGCTATTCTCGAATGTTGCCAGTAGCTCCATGTCATGATCAGCCCTGATACAGTATGTCAGCGGGCCTCATTTGTAGCCAGGTAGTCAAGTCTGTGTCTCCTTCCTTTTGAGGAAAAAAGCACAAATTAAAATAGTTTTGGTAACAACTACACACCCTCATGAATTAACAGCTTATATTTTCACTAACAAGCTATCCCCTGGGGTTATAGACATGCAGAGCGAAATACAATACACCCTTTTCATAAATGGCTGCCGATTAAAATTATATCCTTTGAAATCTTAACATGGGTACGAGGCTAGTTGGGCCAATTTATATGCACATAAAAGATTTTTAATCGGCAGCCATTTATGGAAAGGATGTATGATGGATGGAACAAGAGACACTCAGTCGGCAGATGTTAGCCCATATTAACTTATCTTAAGTTAACTATATAGGAAAGCTCAAAACTAAGAAGATGTATATGTACACTAAATTTGATTCAGGCCTTACTAAATGAATTTTATAAAATGAAACTATAACTTACCTCATCTCAACAAAGTTTATGATGTCCAGTTTGCTCTTAGCAGGTTGGCTTTTTGATTTGAAGAGTGAATTAAATGTTCTTCATTACTGTAGGTGATCAGAAGTACTTTCTATAGAATTACATACATAAGCTAAACAATGCAATTTTGATTTTTCATATCATTTATTAGTTACCGGCACAGTATAAACCAAAATGCAATTTTCATCATTATGTTCTATTAACGACACCTAATGTCGGTGCTAATGAATCCAATGTTGGTACCGGTACTCTAATTAATCAAAAAACAAAATGATATGATTTAATTACCAGATCACTGTTCATGTGGTGGCTTCATAACTCATTTTGAAATACCATAGTAAATAAGTGGGTCCAATTGGTCAATCTGTTGCTGATTTTCACAATTCCTCATGTATGCGCTTTCTTCTGCTTCTTCAGGTTGATTGAGGCTCCTTCAAACTTCTTCAACAACCTATTTGATGAGTGATGATGTAAATTTTTTGAAAATAACCGCATACCTTATATTCCAGAGTTTTTATTACCATGATACTGTATACTTTACTCAGTAGTCAGTCGTATAACTTTACTACTTTGACCACTTGTCCTTAGGGCAAGTTCAATTTGCCAAGTTGGATTGGAAAATTAGTTGCCCTGAATAAAATTCACTTGCTATCAGACAATGGCCACTGGGGTACCTACTGTAGGTAGGGGGTATAAATTAAGGGGACAACATGTCGACCCTTTCTTCCACTGCTGTAGATGCCTCAGATCTAGCTTTGGCCCACAAAAAAACAAAATTTGAATCCATGCACAAGTACAACATGGACTGTATAAAAAAATTATCCGGCAATGAAAACATAAATTTAAAGATGCCCAGCCTTTTGTGGCAATGATATTCACTTCCCCGGACAAGTGTTAAGTTAGAAGTTACAACTCTGTTACTTATTGAAAGCATGATATAACTTGGCATCCTTAGATAGATAGATAGATAGATAGATAGATAGATAGTTTATTAAGTTTAAAATTTTACAGCTCCCAATACAACCACAGCTGAATTATACATAAACTTTACAATCATGACTAATTAAATATATCTATTTTAAAAATTTGATTAAAACTATGAAAAATGTATCTGTCCTAAATTAGTTTGTTTTAATTTATTATTGCGCAACACTACAATTGGGTTTATATGTATTGTTCCCTTACATTTGCCATAATAAAACTGTTTTGGAATCTGTTCGTTTTACACACTGGATAGTTAAACATGTTCTTACGTCTCAAATTCATACTAGATCTATTTTTCTCTGGTAACAGTGCATGCAGTTTATGAGATGTATTTTGAACAATATCGTTGAACAGTTTTTTCGAACCAATTAACCACCATCACTCTCCCACTCACAAAAAAAAAATGTCTGACATTAGACAGGAATACAATAAAGGGTGCGATGCAACTTCATGGGTTAAAATTTGAAATTTTGACCGTGGGACCATGATTTCTGGGACTCAAATTGACCATAGTGACTCAAATTGACCATAGTGACTCAAATTTTCCAATGAAAAGAAATCAATAATTTATTTGTAATCATTCTGTTATGTAGGATAGAGTTTACAACATGAGAAAGAATTTTTGAACAGCCAAACCCATTAGATAGGTATAAAATGTAAGGGCAATGTTGTTGGTATTTGTGATTTAATATGCTATTGTCTCATTCCAGAAAACATTCATATGGTTATGATTTAACCTCAGTTGTATTGGAGATACAAGTGAGGTTAAATCAAGTGCTACTTGTTTCAGTAACCCATTGAGTGATAGCACTGACAGGTAAAATCATCTGACATTAGACCGAGTAAAACAATAAAGTTGCGGGACAATGCGGCTTATGCAAATTATAAATTGCTTTTAAGGCCTATTTAATATGATCCCAGGCTAGACATTTGGCACGATCCAGCTTCTATCGACTGTTTACAGTAAAGCGAATTATTCTACTTCTTTCTGGTCTAGACAGGATCTCATTATTTGTTGCCGGGATCACACTTGCCAGCACAAGAAATTCTCATACAAGCACTCTATCATCCCTGCCAGGCGGGGTGTATTCCGTCTATATAAACACACCATCCTGGGGCCAGTTGTTCAAAGCTGGGTTAGCTTAACCGTAGGTTAACCTAAAATTCAAAGCAAACTTCCTGACAGCTTGTCTATAAATTTGGAAATATTTCTTTGAACAGAGTTCTTCTCTGGATTGATAGGAGTTTTCTTCTCTGAAGTTTTGAAATAAACAGACATGCAGAAATACACGAACTAAAACAGCAGGTTAAATTTTAACCTAGGGCTAGCGTTAACCCACCTTTGAACAACCGGCCCCTGGATTAAAACCTCCTGTCCAGCCATGCCATTATCACATAAACAGGCACATATATGTATACAGGGTTCTAAGACATGTTAAAAACCTGGCGTTAGACAAGTGAAAAAAAGTAGGGGCACATTCTGGCTGAATGAGTTAAATGCTTAAAGTCAATCCATTTACATGCTAAAACCAAGAAATATGCACTGAATTGATGATCTTAATAATCAATTCTATTATGTTGGGTTAACAATTTTATGATTCAGATAGATAAGATTGCGATTTACTCAAGTTTAATACTCTCAAATAATGTTCATGTTTTGGCTTTAATACTGGGCTTGTAGCAATCAGCAATGTAGCCATATTTATATTCATATTAACATATTGTTTTATATACTATGTGGGTTCAAACATGCTTTCTCGAGTTTTGTCAAACAAGTGAAACCCAGTATTTACTAGGCTATAATGTGTTTATTCAAAATTTGAATTGTTGATTTTAACTAACATTTGACGGTATTGAAATGAAATAATTCAATATATAAAACCTCGCGCGCAAATTCAAATTTTAGCAGCCACAGCCACAAGATAAAATGGGTAAATACGGTCGATGTACGTTATAATTATATGATATAAACAATAATATTATACCTCACAATGAGCTTGTCCAATCAGAGAACTAAATTTGTACCACATGACCATGGTATTTTTCAGCGAATACTATGACCTAGGCAATTTAACCCTGAGTGTTTTACCCGGGGCCATGGTATTCGAATTCGAATACCACCTTGAGCGGGAAATTCGACTTTAAATGTAAACTTTAAATGTAAAGTTATCAAAAGTTGTGTTTTGAAATTAAAAGTTAATTGAATGGTATTTGTTTTCTACTTATTTTTGAAAGGTTCGGTATAATATACCATTTATAGACCTTTCACTCGGGGTATTCCACAAAAAATTACCCTGCGGGATGAAATATTCCTCGGGCTTCGCCCTCGGAATATTTCATCCCTCAGGGTAATTTTTTGTGGAATACCCCTCGTTTCAGGTCTATAACTGATAAATATTTCATACCTGAGATCAATAAGCCTTCGGCAGGATTCGGAGTCACTTATCCAGTACAAAATAAGATAAATACCATGGACTCATCTTGGGCAAAATATACTCAAACCAGAGGAGGAATGAGGGTCTTCCCACAATGCATTGCGTCTCATTATTATTCACAATTACAATTTTCAACGAACGTTTGGCGAAAAGTTGTTGAAATACATTGCGATTTTGGCTCCGTTTATCTCGTTTTTTCGAAGGTATGTTTTTATAGTTGTATTATTTAAGACCCTAATTAAACTATATTTGACTTGTTTGGTACAGGAATTGCTTTTTACTTATGCTAATTACGTATTGTAATTATGCTTGATTCGAGTCTGTGGACACGCCAATAAAATGACCTTGATATATTGCAGAAGCAAACTCACTTTTTTTGAGGAAAATAAAAACAAAACACGTCATCGAATTCGGGAAGATTTTTTCTTTCTACTGTTACTTTAAAACGTGAGTTTGCTCCACTAAACCGACAAGTAATCGCGGTTTGAAAATGGGGTACTTTCGCTATATTCTATCGCCGATGGCGGGAATAGACCTCCTGATAATCATCATGGCGCGAAGTAAACTATTGTACTAAATCACTATTTTCCATGATAATTTTGAAACATATGCATATATGTTCCTACATATTTTAAGTTTAATGTAATTTCTAAGGTTAGATATGCTTTATATGTTTACTGTACCTGCACTGACTGTATTTTTTTCATTTTATTATAGAATTCGGCTATTTTGGAGTAAACTGGAAATGACAGTTATGATACTGCTATAAAACGGGTATATACTTCAGTCATTCAGTGAAGGTGATACCCCAGGGAAACCTAATAATAAAGAGACACAGAATTTCTCGTTTGAAGAATTCAACATCAAGCCGAACTTTGTTTCAGAGTCCTGGAACATCACCAATGCCAAGGTGTAAAAGTACAAAGGTTTTTACAAACATAATTCATAAAATACAGTACGACTACACGAAAACATAATTGTATATTTTTAATAATACAATATGTTAAAGATTATGCTAAAAGTTATCATAATAACAGTAACATTGTATTTTAATGCTTTTTTGCCTGGGAGAATTACTGTCCATAAGCATATGAGGCTGGGCATTGCAACCCCTCAAGTCAGTGTTTAGTATTTCTGCAAGTCTGTATAGGAGATGTGTTCCTTCTATTTTAATATACCTCTTGTTCATATATCAATAAACTCATGACAGTGTCGGGCAATTTCTATCCACCCGTACGCCAATATTATTTTTCATTGCTGGGAGTGGCATTCCAAAAAACTTATAGTGCACAAATTTCCTGGAGAAGCATGCCCACAATCCTGGTAAAAATCCATGAGTTTCTTTGTTGTGTAATTGTGCTGGTAGGCAGCCTGGCACTGACATCGCCCCTCTCACTTTTGCTGTTTGTTTTGTAGTTTCCTATCAGACAGATTAAACCGACTCCTCCAAAGAAATTCCCAGTAAAACTTCATAAATGGACATATTTTGAAGAAGATAAAGCATTCATTGAATTCATATCTGTTGCAGACAATCATGCAAATGATTATGATTGAAGAGGCTTACCAATTATGTAATATCTCTAGAGCAAAAGCACACCTTTCATACACTTCATCATATACCATTCATGTGTACTGGTGAAATCAATGTGATGCAACATTTTAAAAACTTCTCTTTACTTTTGCGCATAAAATTTTATTTTTAAAAACATTTTAATTATCTTTAAGTACAGTAATATTATGTTAATATTTTTTTGATTTAAAATAAATCAATTTTATCAACATCAATTATGTAGTGTGTGATCTTTTTATTAATTTGTGATGAGCAAGGGAACACTACACTGAAAACCATACATACTGTGAACCTCCGAATATAAGCCCCTGTGTATAAGCCCCCCCCCCCATGTATAAGCCCACCACATGTACTAACGCTCACCTCATTCCAAATATAAGCCCCACCCTGATTATAAGCCCCCCTCATTGTCTTTATAGCTTACAATGTTAATCAAAGTGTGTTATTAATACATGTTTATTTTCCTGTTTATGACTGACTTGTTTATTACTAACACAAAAGATTGTCCATGTATAAGCCCCCTTGTGTAAGCCCATCAAAAATCGTTTACGAAAGAATATAAGCCCAGGGCTTATAGTCAGAGGTTTACGGTAGATTGTCAAAAAACTGCAGAACTGATAAGATGGTGTCCATGGGAAACAATACTTATGATAGAATCAGGGAAGTGAGGAAAACACATGCAGTACAGGAAAACAAGACTGTGCCACTAGAAGCTCCCCAGGTCTATCCTTATAGATAAAAGAAATATCAGTATCACACCAGACACCAATAAACAATTTTGCATCTTCTGCCAAACATTTTGTTTGAATGTTTTTTTAACCCATTGAGTGGTAGCACTCTCCCCCTGATGAGTAATAAGTCTAGTGTTAGTAAAATAATATGGTGTTAGGCAGAGTAAAATAATAGACAACTGGTTGATCATTTGAGCATAGACCTGGTTGATCAGTATAAATCCTTGCAATGCATCACACAGTAGTGAATACATATATATATATAGTGTTGTGATAGTGCTGAATTTCCTCCATTTCATTCTCTACATTCACTGCCCCTCCTTCAGTTTCACCATCAACACTGCTACCACTGGGCACTTCTTCCATCATTTGGTGTGTATGAATGTCCGTCAGGGCAAACAGGATTTATTGGTCAAATAAAACAATTACAATCAGTTGGCTGGTGCAATTCTATTGGTGAAAGTACACTGTCCAGCTCATCAACTTGACTATCTGGGTCACATGGTGGGATGTTGGTGATGTTGAAATATCAACCTCCTTCCTGTGGATCATTAGGGTCGAAGAACTACATGATATGAAATAAAAATACGTTTAATACTGCTGTATTACAACAATTTTAAGCGAAATATATCAATCACATCATAGATGACTGTATTTTATATAATTTATACAATACGAGAGCATTTTTATATTTCTATTTTATATAAATCATCTTACCTTAAAAACACAACTAGAGTGAATTTGTACCAGTGCAGGATTACCGCAATCAGGGAACAATTTCATCAATTTTTATCCCGTTAACCACAGCTGGACAAAGGACTATTCAAACTATCTGTATTCCGTAAAACTATATAAACATGAACCTCACGACATTTCAAGTTCATCACACGGTAATCCTTCCGGAATCAAGATTAAAGGCTGTTTTGACACACAGTGAACAAACAGAAGCTCGTGTCCACCTAGCACCCAAAAACGAAGCTTTCTTTCCACGAATAGTGCAAGAATTCACCATTTTACTTTTTTTTTCTATAAATCTTTTCCAAATCGCTCGAATCCTCGAGGTGTAAACACAGCGAGAGCCGACCGAACAATGACGGCGAAGAGCGAGAAATCGATATGTAAAAAACCGCGCCTGACCGCGTTGCATGCCGGTATGGTCCTCACTCCTCCTCTGTACTCAAACGAAAAAGTCGAAAATTTGCAAATCACACTGGAAATTTGATACACGATATCCCACAACTCATTGCACGCGTGACCCTTGTCTTCTAAAATAGATACTTCAAAAAGCGCTCCCAATCTATCGTAGCGCTAGCTTGAAATTGTAGGAAGCATTAATCTGGCGGTCTCTGGCCAAAAAATGATTATAACTAGAAGTTACTATCGCAAGGAAAATGCTGCCTCACCCCCAAGGAATGGCACCATGCACAATTTGCTGAATAAGGGTCTGTTTATACGATCCCGCTTTGCCAGGACAATATATGAGGCGGGATGATTTCGATGTATTGAAATGAGTCACAGTGCACAATTCAGCAAAAACATTATTTTCTAGAGATAGATTATAGTTAACAGTAAATGAAAGGTTGTTCAAGCAGCAATAATAATCTTCTTGAACTACAAGATCTTCCCTACAATATTTGAGTTCTGTTAACCAGCATTCATTTTGAGCTTTCGTTTAGCCTAGTGACTTGTTCCAATACATCAAAAATCATTCCACCTTCCATCCTGTAAACAGCCCCTAACACGCCTGTTCAGGAGGTAGCAAAAGTGCAATTTGAATATCAAACACCTTGCACAAGGTCGAAGGTCAGCTAAATATTCTAATTCTACTTTCCTGGCATGGGCAATAGACAATTCCAGCTTTTAGTTTATGCCTGTAGGGGATGATGGGAAGTAAGGTATCATATTGCCGATTATGCTGAAAAATTTCAATAAAAACTACCGAAGCAACCGAAATATTTCAATATTTACAAGTATAAGCTATCACTCCGTGTTTACACGGCCACCATTTTTATTTTTTTCAGCATAATCAGCAATGTGATACCTCACTTCCCATCGTCCCCTGTGCACACATAAACTAAAAGCTGGAATTGCCATTCCTATTTAATTATTTTAAAACCTTCAATCAATTCAATGCTTATAACTTCTTGCTTTTGTATGTATAATTATAACATTGTCAGTGGTGAAGCTAGCCATAGCAACAGGTCATGGTATGCAAGTTTTTAAGAGGCAGTCTCTGTAAAAGCGGTCCACTGCATTTCGGATCAGGAAATAGTTTTCTCCCAAACTTTTACCGTGAAATGGCACATACCAGTGAGTTATGAAACTAACTTTGGTTTTTCGATTTTCATAAAAATAATTTTTTTACAGCGCTTTAGTTCCAGGCGACCGTCTTCGCTGAATTTGCACTTTTCGTCGACTGAAAATTACACATATTTAAAACATTACAGCTCACGGTATATAGAACTCTGCACCAAGATCTTTTTTCCCAGTCTTGTTCATTTATTCAAGTGCAAAATTCAAGCGAAATTTGAATGTCGAAAGAAATGCGGGGGGAGGAAAAATACGCAATGATACTCGTTTTACGGCTTTCTTAAAATCACGACAAACTGACCCTCAGAAAATAGCTTTGATCTCCTAAGTCCAGCACTGAAAACCTAAAGCTTCTATACCAATCTACTAACCTAAGGATGTATAAAAAGGATTGATAAAAACATTTTGCGCTTTTTATTTAAATTTCTGCGCAACAACCTCGGACTTTCTGTGTTTTTGATGCAAAATTACATTTATTTATTTAATTAGGCGGTAAATATAAACTGTAATGAAAGACTGTTTATATTTGCTTCAATTTTATTGCATTCGGATTTAAACTTAAATATTTTCTTATTTTCAAATATAAAGTTCAAGAAATTTATTACTAAATGGTGCCGGACGGCTTTGCTAGCTGAAGTGTTTTATTGTTCGTGCAAAATACTTGACTGTTTATTATGCAAGCTTAATATTTTACCAAAATAGAATTTCAAAACAGCAATTCCATTTTTTTACTCATGAAGTTCTAGTTTGGATAAAAACTTGTTAGAAGTATATATACAAACCAGACACAGTACTAAAATGCGGTGCCCGCCTACAAATAAAACTCCGGCGTTTTCGCCTACAAGTATAAAAGTTATATTGAGTATGCTACATTTTGCTGCCGGCCGCCAGTTGGTCCATACACATTAGGATCGAAACTGCGCTTCAAAACCTTCAAAATAAAATATTTGGGGCTCAAAATACTATCAAAATGAAGACAAAAGTGAGATGAATATACTGGTATATGGTCGAAAAGAGAAAACCAACGATACCAAAGTTATCAACTATCAAGGGTCAAACGTACTGCATTTTTAGTTTAATAATTTTGAGCGATTTGTCAACAAAACTATTTCGCTTATTAAAACTGCACTTTAAAACCTTCAAAATAAAATAGTTTGGGCTCAAAATACTATCAAAACGAAGGGAAAAATGAGATGAATCCACTGGTATACGGCCGAAAACGAGAAAACCAACAATACGAAAGTTATCAAGAATCGAACGTACTGCATTTTTAATTAGTTTAGTAATTTTGAGCGTTTGTTGACATGCAATGCAATCTCGCTTGTCTTTCAAAGGCCATAAATCGCTAGAATTATGTTGTTTAGTAATACATTTGACATCCATAAGTATAATTTCTTACGCTGAATCGAACGGTGGTATTTTTGTCCTTATTGGGCGCATAAAACCAGAGATAAGGCGCAGCAAAAAGTCTATCGTGAGAGTCCGAGATTAAAAATAGAAAAGAAAACTTTCCTCGAAAAAAGGAATTCGAAAAACGTGAAGGATTATTTTGAGCGGCTTGGCTTGTCTTTAAAAGGCCATAAATCGCTAGAATAGAAATCAATGTTGAAATCAATTTTCCATCCATAAATACAACTTTTCACACTGATTCGAACAGTGGTATTGTTGTCCTTGTTTGGCCCATAAAACTAGAGATAAAGCCTAGCAAACAGTCGATCCTGAGAGTACAAGATAAATTAATTTTCCTGCAAAAATGAATAAATTTCGAGCACGTGCAAGGAATTTTTACTAGGCGATTAAGGAAACGTATTGATGCTAACAAACGGACAAACTAACACAAACGGACAAACTCACAGGCAGAACATAATGCGGTGCCCAAAGTTTGGGCACCGCAATATATCCGATATTCTTATATCACTTAATTGACCGCAATATATCCGATATTCTTATATCATTAAATCTGGTTTACATTGGTGAAACTGGTCGAAATCTCTCAGTACGTCTTAAGGAACACAAGACGAATTGCGAGAAAGCCGAGCAAGATAAATCTGCTGTGGCTAAACATACTTGGACTTACGACCATCGTATAAAATGGGACGAAGCAACCATTTTGGCGATTGATAGTCATAAGTTCTCTCGCAAAATGAGAGAGTCAATTGAAATCGAGAAGCACAATACTATAGATCAGGAGGGAAAGCCACTAGATAGTACGTGGCGTGCTCTCTTTAATGTGCAAAATTAAATTCTCTTGTCTTGGATGCGCGCGCGTTAATTTGAATCACTTCACTACGTTTGAAATGACGTGGTTGATGTGCCATTTAATTAAATTTCAAATGACGCGAGCCAAGAGATCACGACACTTTTGTATATAAAAAGAGCGTGTGAATTAAACAAGTCACATATTATTAGCACTGATGAAGATCCGGGCTTACGGATCGAAAGCTTTGCAGTAATAAATTTACGTGGTATTTCCACAAACAAAACTATTATCTTTTATCGCCATGCAAACATACAAAGAACTTATACAGTTTTATGTCTTAATATATCATGTCAGGCGCTATAAATTAACAAAAAGCAAGTTCGAGGTTGCTGTGTAGAATATATTAAAAATATTAAAATAAAAGTGCAAAATGTTTTAAAAAATTATAATATCCCTTGCTGTCACGTTCAGTAAGATGTCGATTTCGTCGTGGTATATATATATGCACATGTCATGTGTTTTGGTTATTTTTCCTATGTTTTAAGTCAATTAAGTGATATAAGAATATCGGATATATTTGTATATACTTTCTGCAACAAGTTTTTATCCGAACTAGAACTTCATGAGTAAAAAAATGGAATTGCTGTTTTGAAATTCAATTTTGGTAAAATATTAAGCTTGCATAATAAACAGTCAAGTACTTTGCACGAACAATAAAACACTTCAGCTATAGCAAAGCCGGCCGTCCGCGGCACCATTTAGTAATAAATTTCTTGAACTTTATATTTGAAAATAAGAAAATATTTAATGCTTTAAATCCGAATGCAATATAAACAGTCATTCATTACAGTTTATATTTACCGCCTAATTAAATAAATGTAATTTTGCATCAAAAACACAGAAAGTCCATGCATGGTTGTTTGTGCAGAATTTAAATAAAAAGCGCAAAATGTTTTTATCAATCCTTTTTATACATCCTTAGGTTAGTAGATTGGTATGGAAGCTTTAGGTTTTCAGTGCTGAACTTAGGAGATCAAAGCTATTTTCTGAGGGTCAGTTTGTCGTGATTTTAAGAAAGCCGTAAAACGAGTATCATTGCGTATTTTTCCTCCCCCCGCATTTCTTTCGACATTCAAAATTTCGCTTGAATTTTGCACTTGAATAAATGAACAAGACTGGGAAAAAGATCTTGGTGCAGAGTTCTATATACCGTGAGCTGTAATGTTTTAAATATGGGTAATTTTCAGTCGACGAAAAGTGCAAATTCAGCGAAGACGGTCGCCTGGAACTAAAGCGCTGTAAAAAAATTATTTTTATGAAAATCGAAAAACCAAAGTTAGTTTCATAACTCACTGGTATGTGCCATTTCACGGTAAAAGTTTGGGAGAAAACTATTTCCTGATCCGAAATGCAGTGGACCGCTTTTACAGAGACTGCCTCTTAATGATTTGCATTATTCAAATAGATACAGGTTTATTGGTGTGGCATGACCAGTTGCCATGGTAGCTAGCTTGCCACTGAATACTGTACAAAATCATATAATATATAAACGATGAAAATACTTGAAAGAATCATTGGACATGTAGAATTTAATAACAATTTCATATATAGAAATATTAAGTCAGTTCTTGTCCCAATTATTGTTTTAATGTAATAATGGCACCTTCAAGGCTACCCGGCCTACCCCTATTTTTTTTTTTTATTATTATTATAGAAAGATTACACATTGAATAGCTACAGTAGGTAACTAAATTAGAACGCGCATTACATATATATAGAAAATATACATTAATTACTAAACTATCTACATTATAGGTATTATAAAAGTTTCAAATGAGATATTTATATTAAAAAAAGAGAGTTATTAACAAAGGTTCAAATGGCGAAACAAATGGACTGATCCAAAAACTATCACTACGTGTTAAAAATGTTTCGATAAAAATATATAAAGTTATATTATATATTATGTTATAAAATAGAGTTATTATAGAGTTCAATTGACGAAACGATTGGACTGTTCCAAAAACGTTCTGTTCTGTAGTGGTAATTGTAAAACAATTGACCATTCTGACGTGTAACCCTTTGCCGTACCTTGCAAAGTTTATTAGGAAGAAGATGGTGCAGTTTGTGTTGCGGGTCAGACATTTTACTGATAAGATCAATGCACATAGTATTGCGACGTTGTTCAAGCGTATGCATTCCAGCTTTCAACAATAACTTTTCGTAATCTTTTTCGGAATAAATTATTCTCAAAGCCCTTCTTTGTACTTTCTCAATACTGCTGCTCTGTGCTTTAGTAAGGCCCCCATGCCAGACTTGCGCTCCATATTCAAGTGTCGGCCTGATGGCAGAGATGTAAAACCGTTTCATATCAATCTTGTCAGCACCGTATTCCTTTAAAGTTTTTAATAAAAAGAGTCGCTTAACTGCTTTCCCTATTATATAATCAGTGTTAGTTTGCCACTTTAAATTATCGTCAATCCATAAGTCCAATAGTTTGAAAGTTGAAACCCTTTCCAACGTTGTATCATTGAATGTTAGTGGTGGAATAACTGTTTTGTTCTGACGGAAATCTAACTGCATTTCCTTACATTTTTTCAGGTTCAACTCCATTTTTTGAGACGTGGCAAAATCCATAACTTTCATAATATTATTGTTCATACTCCCAACTTGCGTACCCGAGACATGATCACGGACGTTAATAACCTCTGACAATGTTGTATCATCCATAAAAAGAGTGAGGTCATCATCACCATCACCATTATCATCATTGCTTGAATTAGTCAGACTGCTCTCGGTATCTTTTATCACTGCCTTCAGTCCGTTAATGTGAACGACGAACGCGATTGGACCAATACGACTACCTTGGGGAACTCCCCCATTAATCATGCATCTTGTAGAAAGTTCGTTACCAAATCTTGTGACTTGCATCCTCTTACTCAGATATGACCCCAACCAGCCATTGCAAAAAAATGACCCCAACCAGCTATTGCAAAAAAACTGAACAATCTGCTGATGGGGAGACAAAATCTATTTGTTGACAGTTTTGTTTCATTTGTCAGCTTCTAATGACACCATTCATGTACTTGTAATGATTAAGATTGTACTCATTCAGAACTGCATAAAATATAGTATACCTTGTGTACTGTAGTGACACAGCTGGCCAGGTGAATATATAAATGTAGGCTGGTAGTATTTATGCTAACAATGGACATATCAGAGATGTATATTTTACAGACCGTTATACCTTTTACAAAAGTCGGTTAAAACATGGCATTACATGTAACTGCTCGTAAGTTATGCACCTATCAATGTAAATCCCGTGGGGGGGGGGGAGGCCGGGACTAGGGAGGGGATTTGACAAAAATATGAGAAAACTAATCAAATGCCCGCAGGGGGGGATGAAAATTTAAATTTTGTCGACTACGCCACAGAGTAAGGGACTACGCTCAGGCTAGAGGACCACACTGGATTTATTAGTTTTACGCATCACTGCTCATGCGCATAAATAACCTGCAAGCAGGCTGGGCAGAATTCAACCTGTGAGCAGGCTGGGCGAAATTCAAACCGCCCCATCCTGGGGATCGGGCAGGTTAGAAAATGTCCGAGGGAGGGGATGAATTTTATGATCAAACCCCCTATACTGTCCCTCCCCATGGGGTTTACATTGATAGGTGCATAATAATATGTGCAGACATCGAGGTTGCTATGGTATAAATATCTCAGATAATTTTTCATTCGCATACAATTGGTGTGTATTCCAATGAGGGCACGATAATGCTCAATTGATATTCCCATAATAACAATATTAATAATAATGAACTATCAGTGTGAATTGTGATTATTTATACCTTGAAGTGCAATATGTTCTATCAAGCTTAATCAGATTTTTTTACAAACTGACAATCGACGAGCTCCACTTGTTTGTATGAAGACTTGTATGCACCTAAAAATTTAATAATTTAAACACAGTTAATCCATTCCTTACAACGGGTAAAATACTTCGACCAAAACACATTGTTATTTACGATCAAACTTTCATCTTACCTTGAAAATTATTTCAATAAACGGCCAGAACATACAGTAAAATTTGCAGTATTAAAGCCACTCATGCCTGATGAAAGCTTGCTGTATTTTATGGGCCAGAATCACAAATTGTCATGGTCCACAGTGTTGTTCACGAGATTCGACTAGGGTATTCGGAAAGTCAAATCGCAATCTGGAGTATGTTATAATATTTTTTAACATTTCTGTGACGTCAAAAAACGTCATAAATCTGATCATCTTTCCATACAAACATCCCAAAATTGACTTCTTCGTATAATTCGCGAACCGGAAACGGACTGGTGAAGAATAGTGTGCTGCCTTCAGCAGCAAAAATGATGAAAATTCTTGTGAGCGAATAATGAGATAGATTTTCTAAAAAAGTTATATGCCAATTGCAATTTAAATATAAAATTTTTATGGTTTATTACAGTATTAACGTATCACATGTCTTAACATGTGACAGCATTAATCGTGATGTCATAACATGTGGTGATATTTATACGCAAAATCTTGGGTAAATTTGCACATCATTTTTTGCGATGGATCATACCATCTTCATTAAAGTGTAGATAGACGATTGTTGCAATGATTTGAATTCATGTATAATTGTTATTTTTCAACAACAATTCATTGGCCATATACAAATTCATTGTGATATCTGCCATGTTGAAACTGCGACAATTCAGGACAGAGCCGTTCAGCTTCAAATTTGACAAAAAAAGTGAAAGATATACAATAGAACTAGGTTTAATTCAATTCAATATCATATCTCGTTTCGGCCATGCAAAAGTTGCCGTCCGAAAGAAAGGTTTTGATATATGCGACAGGGCATTTTTTAAGAATTCGTCAGTGGGGGGGGGCATCTACAAAAAGGGACCATACTATACCGAGTGTGGAGCAATGATAGATGGTTTGTTGGTAACAAAAAGTTTGGTGTGGTATCGCATTTAATAGTACGGGGGGAGAGCAGGGCCGTAGGAAGCTCTTTTCGTTTGGGGGGGCTGAAAGCGAGGGCCGAAGCCCCGAGGAAATTTTTAAATTTAGAGTCTCTGAAATGCCATTTCCTGGACTTTGGGTAAGATTTGACAGATTTCTGATTGTCAGAAAACAGCGTTTTTAGTATGTGGAAATTTAGAATTCAGTAGTACTAAATGGGCGAAGGCGTATTTAATTAACGATATATTGGATAAGTTGCAGGAAAGTATGGGTAATATCTTCATTCTTTGCAGTTTGTCATGGATTAAATGATAAAGGTCTGCATGATTTTGAAAAATGAATGATTATTAGCAAATTATTGGGGGGCTGCAGCTCCCTCCCCCCCCGCCCTGCGGTTGCTACGGCCCTGGAGAGGGTCCGAGGTTTTCTCTCCCAGAAAATTTTTGTATTTTTCTACCCCTATGACTGCAATTCCCTGCATTTTCTGAAACATATTTTTGGATATACAGCATTACATTATGCTGTAGATAGACTGAACCTTCAGTTAAGTACTTGCATAGTATGTTTATGTAGATACCACAACTTGGCCGTCACTTGGGGAGCCAGCTTGATAAACTTAGAGTTCCCGACTCCCACGAAGCGCCACCATGGTTGGCACATTTGAAAATTGTGCGTCTCTAAATCGTCGGAAATGGCATTTTCAAAGTCTTCTATACGTCTTTTGTTAGGCCCTTTCATTAATTCGTTCATTATGATATGTGAGTCTATGATATCCGCGAGTCAGGATGGATTATTACGAGAAATGTTATCAAAATATCGATTACAGATACTTGATTATATGTATATATGATTTCAAATACTTCTAGTTTCGAAATCAAATTGGTTTTTTTTGTGGGGGGCCAAAATTATCCCCCCCCCTTATAAAACACTTGGTTGAGGGCCTGTTGCACCCTGTGGTCACTAACTTGTCCAACAACTCAAATCTATAGGGTCTGGGAAATGCCTGGGAAATGCCACTGCCTGGGAAAAATCTAATAAGGTATTTTTAAAACATAAAAGACAGGACATAAGATTCACAAAGCAAATTTCAGTTACTAGAATATCAAACCTCCCTTCTAAATTCCATGTTTTGCTTATATTTTAGAGAAAAGGGACTTTGACTGGGGGGGGGGCAAAATGGTTGAGTGGGGGCCACCATGGGGGCTGGGG
>CACRXK020004709.1:0-22700 GCA_902702795.2 Paramuricea clavata | reverse complement strand
GTTAGGGTAGGGGTAGGGTTTGGGTTAGTTACATAGCCATTTAACACCTGCGAAAATGACGCCAGGTCAGTTTGCTGGATGGAAAATAGTGCTAACCTCTCTTTGCCACTCTCCGGAGCCATTTGTCGATCAGTGATCTTAGACGTAAACTGGACTGTGTTATTTACCCTGCGAGCAACTTTTGTATATTGGTATATGACGTCTGCGGATCTGCGGCAGAAAACATTTTTGCAGTGGTACTACATATTATGCTGGTGTACATCAAATGTATTAGCACATACGGGAGCAACGTTTAATTTATTAAATATCTTTCTACATTATCTATAACTTATAATTTAATTAATACACGGTATATACAAATTACAAAGCCTATTTAGAATATTACATTGGATTTCCATCTGTGGAAGTTCTTTGACTGAAACTGTCTATAAACGTTTGATAGTTTGAAGTCAGCAAATCTGTCCCAAGAACCACTTGCTTCAATGTGAACGAGGTGTCGAGCGTTGCTGGATCTAAAAACGAATCAAAGATATGATTTTTGATTAATAACACGCGCGCGTTATCTATTTGGTTGTTCAAGTTCGAATGTCGGTTAGGGACTGGTCATTATTTATGGCGGGGGTGGCACCGAAGAGAAAAGGGTTGGGTAAACAAAATTTTGAGTGAGTAAAAGGTTGGGTAAATGAAAAACAAAACAACTCAAGGGTTGGGTAATAAAAATTTATTGTCATTTCCAAAGCATGACTCACTTAAATATTGAAGACTAAAAAGCAATGTCAACAGTCATACGTCAATACAATATGTAAATAAATCAGAGTCACTATCTTGATCATTTTCCGATTTGTCAGGAGGCAAGCGGTGTCTCCAAAGAAAGTACATGTGCAGACAACATGAAACTTTAGACTGCAGAAAATTGCACAAGCTGTTATCAAACTCATGTCACAGAAGTGGTAAAGGACATGTGTGACAACTGAATGGTATCCTTTTGTAAAGGTTTTGGCCAGGGGTGGGTATTTAATTTTTAATTGATGTTTGAGGTTGGGTAAGAAATATTTTGGGTTTTTAATGGTTGGATCAGTAAAATCTTTAGCAAGAAAAACATTTTTCTTTGGTGCCACTGCCAGAAATAATGACCTCTCCTTAACCGTACGAATTCGAGACCAAATAAAATAATTAGGACTCGTTTTGTACCGGAATACAATTACTCCTCAATTAGACTAAATGTGAACAGCGGAACCAATCTTTTTCAAGACCATTTTGCACGGTGACTGACTCCAGACCACGGAGATCTGCGCACGCGTACGTAAATATTTAGCGGAACAACGAAAATCTTAGAATTCCATCACTCAAAAGTAGACGAGTGGTAGTATTTTCCATCCTCCAAAATGACATCGCCGAGAACGCATGATATTAGTTTATATGAAAATTTTCTCTCACTCAAAATACACACACTATTTTGCATAATCCAGCATGCATGACACTCTATATATCAGCTTCTCTTCTTTTCCATCAGTCAGAAGTTGACAATGAATTCATACTATTTTCCATCCTCCAGAATGACAGTCTTCTCGGTCACTCAAAAGTCGACAATTAATGTATGCTCTTTTCCATCCTCCAGAATGACACTCTTCTCATCACTCAAAAGTCGACAATGAACCTATATTCTTTTCCATCCTCCAGAATGACACTTTATATATCAGTTTCTCGAAGTGTTTCTAGTTCGCTAAAATCAATCTCCGGTGTTTCATTAGAGGTGTTCTTCTCCTTCTTCCCACGTCCATTACTGACCACAGACAAGCTATTCACGCTGACCAATCTTTGAATCTTTAACTTCCTTCGCGAGGACCACGAGAACCGCCCTTTGAAGCATCCGAAATTGCAGGCGCCGAATATAAACGGGTTGAAACAACTGTTACTATAGATCATCATATTGGACAAAGTCTTGAAATGTTTTTCATAGCGAAACTCTGAACCACTTCCAAATCCTTTCCACATCCAGTAGATATCACCTGGCAACATACAAATGAGGAAAACCAATACAGCAAAGCTAAAAATCTTTATGATTCGCGTGTTGCGCTCCAAACGTGTGCGTTGCGCGTGATTCGAGACGCCTGCGTTCACCGCTTCGAACTCCCTCGTGTTCACGTACAGTTTATACCCAGATCTTCCGTAGCAATATGTAATGATGGTCAAAGGAATGCAATAATCTATCACAAGTAGTGACAGCGTATAGTAGGCACCGCTCATTTCGTATGGCCAATGTTCTTCACATTCCGTCCCATCAAACTTGAGGTAATATATATAAGGCGCTATCACGCATAAGCCTAACAACCACACGCAAGCGATCGCCTTGAGTAGATCAGAATGAGTCAACCGCTGTTTAAAAGGGGACATTATCGCACGATATCTTTCAATTGCCATTGCGGTTAGATTTAAGATGGAGACGAGCGTGAATAATGTCTGAAAAGGCCAAATTATTTTGCATAGAAATGCGCCATATTGCCAAGTGTTGTGAAGTTGGTCATACATGTCCAGCGGTATGCACAATGAGCATACGACAAGGTCCGTCATCGCTAAATTTAGAATGAAGTACTCGCTCGATTTTCGTTTCCGTTGCATGAGTTTTTTGATGATCGCAATATTGGCGATTATTCCAACCAAACTTATGATTGATAAGCATACGATTTGGAAAAACACGATCTGTTCACGCACGTTATCGGGAGCCTGGGTTCCATTCTTGGGAGCAGGAGTTGTAGTTACCAGGCTTCCCACGGTCATCCTGTATCAGGGTGGAGGAATTGTATATAAGAAACTTCTGCCTAAAACAAAAGAGTTTTTGATACTTAGAAGTGAACTATCTTTATTTACACTGCATAACAGGGGGCGGATCTAGCCTCATCTGCAAGGAGGGGTGTAGGTTTTCCATGGGGTGGTGCATGAGGGAGCCTTACTGCCCACTCTCCTCTGCAGTCTGCAACGCTACTATCCCAACATTACCATTATTTGAGATGGCCGAATCTGCATGTTCGCCGTTCTGTTACGCTTTACATTATCTTTTGTTTATAAAGTTTATATCGGCTTTTTATCACGTATGCGTGACTGGACAGTTGCTGTAGCACAGCACAGTAAATTTGCTTGTTAAAGTACAGTATATTTGAAAATATGGCTGTATAACAACCTCGACATGTTTACATATGTAACCATGATTTTAACTAAAGCATTCTGACTATTTTCTCGTGAGTTCACAAAGAAATCGACACGCGCCAATAATAAAAGTTCCGCTATTCGAAAAGCAAAAAATGTATGGTCAAACATATTTTTTTAGGGTGGTGCAGGACTTCTGTAGGGGGTGCTAGACACCACTAGATAGATATGTGAAAGGTGGTGTTACGTACAAAACTGCATCGCTTTCGTCCACAGCCAAAAATCGAACAAGTTTTTGGTTATTGCAGCATTCCCTGCAAGTTTTACATTGCCCAAGCTTACGTGGCGTTTTCAAAACAACATATAACAATCGTTGCAATATTCTTGGCAAAGCACATGCGACAATATTACATTATGCAAGAATAATGATAAAAACGTGCGCAATAATTATGATACAAAAGCAGTGTTCTATATTGTTTCATCAACTGTATATTTATCAATCAACAATAGACAATTCCCATTATAGACTAAATGGTTGCGAAATATTGTAACATGCGGAAAATATAGCCTTGCAAAGTTCGCAAATTTTGTATACTCTTTTGTATTACGTGCGAGTTTGGACCGAAAATGGTAGCAATTTCCGCACGCAATACAAAAGTATACAAAATTTGCAAATTTTGCAAGGCTATATTTTCCGCATTTTATACAATATTTTGCAAGCAAACTTTGCAATTTTACTAATTTTAGAATGCTCTTTCCGGCGGTAAAAGATAAAAAATAAATTAGTCTATAATGGAAATTGTCTATTGTTTGCAGGGTTGTGGTTCGAAGTTACAGTATAAATGATTGTTGAACAACACGATACCAGAATTTCGGAATTGATATAGTTCAGTACTTCAGTTTAACTTAGAAAATTATACAACTATTCAAAATCGTTTTAGCGTTCCTCTCAAAATTACTATGTTTTCGCTTTATTTTGTAGTTTACACCGTTAGCAACCTTTTTAAATGTATCTGGCGGTTGAGAAACACAAAATAATAGTTAAATATTGTCAATTTCAATACAATGATCATTGATGCTGTAAAATTGACGCCATATTTCTACAGCAATATAAGCAAAACTTATTGAACTTCAGACATCATTTTCTCTTTGGCGTACCATCTAAAATCTCTTCATTTTAGCACTATTTTACAGATAAAGCACTGAACATACTATTTAAGTTTGTTTGCCGCTTGGGAAACGTATAAAAAATTTAAAAATTGAATATATCCAAGTGGAAAAGTATATTCATTGGTTTTGAGCGCGTGTGACGTACATATACAAAATATTCTTCTCTTAAAGCAATATACGACTGAAAAAAGAGGCTGAACTAGCCTACAAACACCCGTTTCCTCTATGGCGCATATACTACCTGAAATGTCCTTATATTGTATCAGTGCATTTTTTAAGGATTCTTCAGTGGTGGGGCAAAACTGCCAAAGGGCCCATTCTCTCCCCCCAGAATAGTATGCGATCACCGAAGGTGTGAGCAGAGTACCAAAGGCACGACTGCTTAGGAAATGTTTAAAATTTGGGTCTCTGAAATAGCATTTCCTGCATTCTGAGAACACATTTAAAAAATAATCTCCGCTTCTCAAAACAAAGTTTCAATGGTGAAATTTGTAATAAATTGCATGCTAAACATTCAAACACAACATAAGTTTAACATTATATAATTAAAGTCATAGCGTGACACAACACATAAAGTCATAGCGTGACACAATAGGCACTGAGTCTGAGGAGTTACCACCGATCTAATAGGGAGTTACAGTCTTACAGATTGACATTTGCGGCAGATCGCTAACAGCAAACTTGAAATCGTATTTTTAGGGTAACTATATTAACTGTTCGAAATTAAATTAGGGCAATTTGCGCACACGTCTAGAATTTGTTAGAACTTAATTACCTTGAAATGCGATTTGAAGTTATATGCCGTTTGCGGTTAAATCTGTAAACCTGTATTGTATCATTTTGAGCGCGCGTCACATAACATATTTATACAGTTGATTACTCTGCGTAAGCCATCTGTAATTATTTCCTTGTAGCTTTAGTAAAGCCATGCTGTAATTTCTGTTTTGACATGCATAACTATATAGCTATAATTGCATTTTAATTACTGCTTATACATGAAAGTAACTAACTTAACAAAGCTAAAACCATTTCAATAACATGTATATATGGATTATATGGTAATAGTAACACAGCCATATTATAAATTAAGATTGCTCTAAGCTCCCCCATTGTGGCCAAAACAGTGAACCACAATAAAAAATATCACTGGAATGGTGAAACTATAGTGTATCTTAATTAACACCGTGTAATTTTCTTATATCTCCCAACACAATCATGATTAAAGCACAATGGCTATATCATTCAATACACTAATTTATATATAGTTGGATAAATTTTGATCAGATAATTTATTGCGACAGCATGCATTACAGACATGATGCATGTGCCATGAATTATAAGCCGGTAAAAATACAATTCCTGTGCCTCGATTTAGCTGTTAACAAGCTTAATTACGAAATAATTTGCAACTTTTGAATTGCCATTTGCTAGACCAACACGGAGAATTTAATATTTCTAATATTTAAGCGCCGACATTTTGCGAGACAAAAAACAGAACTTTGTTATGACAGAACTTTCAATAGTCGTTACTCCGATATGATTGCCTGCGTTAAACCGCAATGCTCGAGATACAATTGTTCACAGGAAATTGCCGACAATTTGTTAATTGTCTGCATGCATGGTTATTGGTTAGATTTTTTTATCAGAGATGCAGCATATATAGAACTATAAATCAACCTTCCTCCATGTAAAATAATTTTCAAATCTTGCTCAAATCATGGCTTTTTCAAATTGCAAAATATATAAGTTATGTCGTTCAAAATCGGCTTCTTATTCCTATTTCCTATACTGACAAAATATTTTCGTGACTTAACGCTTGCCTTTATAGAGGACGCGCAGTATTTCAATTCTATTTCAGAACCATCCTCAGACATACGAAAAACTATAGTTTCATATTATTCTGACACTGCAATAGACCAACGAAAAATTCGTTGGCTCGAGCGGGATTTGAACTCGCATCTCTGAGGTGAGTGAGGATGGTTCTGATTTCAGAACTTCTGAAATAGAATTGAAACACTGCGCGTCCTCTAAGACAAGCGTTAAGTCGTCACGAAAATATTTCGTGCACTTAAATCGCTACCAATCCGTTGACTCGATATACTGACAATTAGTATTTAGCATTGATCAGCTGCATGATTAATAGACCTTTCCCCTTTTAAGTGAAATTTTGATCTAGACTAGCCTGGACAAAAATTTCATTACAGCTTGAAAGAGTATCACAAAATTAGTAATATTCCGAAGTTTCGTTGCGAAATGTTGTAAAATGCGGATAATATATAGCCTTGCGAAGTTTGCCGTTTTTCAGTCATTTTGCATTACAAACGGGAAATTGATAATCAGTTTGACCATCTCATTATCAATTTCCCATTTGTAATCAAAATGACTGAAAAACGGCAAATTTCGCAAGGCTATATTATCCGCATTTTACAACATTTTGCAACGAAACTTTGGAATATTACTAACTGTTTTGCGATGCTCTTTCGAGCTGTAATGAAATTTTTGTCCAGACTTGTCTAGATCAAAATCTCACTTAAAAGGGGAAAGGTATATTGCATTGTACTCAATGCATATATAGATGCGTTGGTAATGCAGCAACTTTTCCAGACCTGTTCAAATGAACCGCAACCATAATTTGCACTGATCGATTCCTTGCTGTATATTGAAGACTGGTTTGCATCATATCGAAATTTCATTAACACTTTCTTTCATCTACTGCATGCATCGACATATCGATACATACCTTGATAAAATCTAACAAGATATTATCTTGTTAGATTTTATCAAGGTATGTATCGATATGTCGATGCATGCAGTAGATGAAAGAAAGTGTTAATGAAATTTCGATATGATGCAAACCAGTCTTCAAGCAGGGGTCGATTGCTCCAAAGCCGATTAGCTTAAGTTAATGGGAGTACAAGTTTCAGGCTTGAATTAGCTGTATCGAATTTCCACTCGATATACCTCCAACTATAAACTTCCGAAAAGCTTGTTTATAAATTTTGAAATATTTCTTCGGAAATCTTGTCTGGATCAGTAGGCGTTTTCTTCTCTGAAGTTTTGAAATAAACAGACGTGTAGAAATAAAACTAAAGCAGCAGGTTAAATTTTGACCGAGGGTAAGGTTAGCGCTATAAATATACAGCTTTGAACAACATAATTTATAGTGAATAACGTGTCCTAGACTTATATTCTATCGATTTTCTTGAGTGTCACAGTCTTCAAAGCATCCGCTTTTTGTCGGCGTCTGCGAACAGTCCCAGATCGTTGGAGAATTGACTTTCCACCACAGGGGGTCCAACTAACAGCTGTGTTATGAATAAAACATAAACGTAATATGAATAAAACATCATAACGTAATATTGCACTTACTTGTATAAATCATAAGAGCTTGCATTTTAATACAGTGAATAGCTTCAAAAACTTGCTTCGTTCCAAAGACTTCAAATATGGCAAATAAATTGACAAAACGATAATATTACATGACGTTCCAACGAAAATAACAGAAAGGATTGCGGGCGCGAGCGGAAGGCGAGGGTAATAGATATTAATAGAAGGGATGAAACACCGGTAATGCGATCGTGTGATGTGTTCCATAAGTAGCCTGTTCTCTCGGAAAATTCCAAAACGCCTCCTGCCAACTCCAACAACGCCTACGCGCTTAATTAATGAAAATAAACAATGTTTAGCTATACCGGCTAATATGAAATGTTTAAATGTAGCGACCAACGTTTTTTTTTACATTATTTAGTTTTATTATTATTTCGTCATACGTCACGAGAACAGGCTACTTATGGAACACATCTCGCGATAATGGCCAAGAATGCTCGCTGTTATAAATCACATAAATTAGATTGATCAGTGCTTTTTTGGTAATGACTAGGCTTGTTCATGTAAGAGAACATCGACTGAGCCTTAAAAACCCCACAAAAAGCTTAAACGGATAGTCTAGAAGCATTTTAAAAAGTCACGTGATATTTGTTTCATCCCTTCTATTTATTTCTTTCCTCGCCTTTCCGCTCGCAATCCTTTCTGTTATTTTCGTTGGAACGTCATGTAATATTATCGTTTTGTCAATTTATTCGCCATATTTGAAGTCTTTGGAACGAAGCAAGTTTTTGAAGCTATTCACTGTATTAAAATGCAAGCTCTTATGATTTATACAAGTAAGTGCAATATTACGTTATGATGTTTTATTCATATTACGTTTAATTAATATGTTTTATTCATAACACAGCTGTTAGTTGGACCCCCTGTGTTTCCACTCGACGTTTTGCCGAAACTGTTATGTCGGTTTCTGCGAGTATTTCGTTTTCAGTCGTATATTGGCTTTAGATAATTATGCGCGGCTTAGACAGGGCATTTTTTAAGAAATTACAACTACTGGGGCTCAACGAGCGCCTTTTTCCTCACACAGTTACGCGTACATAAAGACCATGCTGTCCTGACTTTTGTAAGATGAAATGTCAAGAATGTGAGAGGATATGAGAAAGCAGCTTTTTCAAGATGACTTTTTACTTATAATGATCAAAAGGGCCCGGCTTATCGGAAAATATATTGCTTCACTACTGCATGGGGTAAGCAAAAGGCCAACTGGGGTAAATGCGCCCCATTAGTTATGTAGTTAAAAAAATGCTCTGCGCAGCTATCAAGCAAAATGAATTTACTAAATATCAGGAGCCGTACATCGTCATCACCTTATATCCATATTCATGTATGCACTGTCGATTAGGCCAATGAAAATTGATATCATGTTTCTCGTCCACAATTTTCAAAAATTTGTAGCGGGATTTTTTCATTTTTCATTATTTTTTGTATTTGAATTCTGCTTGTCAATAATTTCCTTGACCCAGCAAAAACCCATAAAAATCTGAAGTATTAAAAATTGGTGTATAATTCATTTTAATTTAATACGTCCTACACTACAGTCTACAGACTACAGCATATTTCTACACATACCAGGGCTGACATGAAAATATGGCGAGTAATATCTTTAGAAAGATACGATTTGAGTTGTGCTTGCGGAATGCAGCAAAATCTGGAGATGAATTTGGTGTTTTTTAAGCCTATTTTTCAAAAATAATGAGTAATGAAAAATTTTCGTGCGGCAGATAAATCCCATGCGGGCGGGGACGAGAAACATGATATCAATTTTCATTGGCCTTATATAGTATACGCATGCATAGCCAATAGTTGTCCTTGGCTTTGCAAACCTTTATCTCTAAACCTTAAACCTTAAACTATATATACAAGGGCGTAAAACGAAATGGGAGCACAAGTTTCAAGCTTAGTAGTGAATGAATTGTTTTCGTGAGGATCGAGATATTTACCATGTCTCTAAGAAATGGGCCACATGCATATATTATTTATAAGCTGATTAAATGATGCTCTCATTATATGCTTTGTACACTTGGAGTTTAAGGTTTAGTGTTTATAAGGTTTGCAAAGGACAATCTTTTTTGAATTCGCTGTATATATTATGTTATAGTCATGATTTGATTGAGAGAATTTAAGCTTCGCGGTTGAGGGTAGAATTTTCTTGGCAGAGTTAGTCGTTTTTTTTTCATATTTGCTCTTTTATGTCCTAACAATAATTTTACATTTCTGTTTAAACACCTGCAGTATAGTCAATTTTACCACTATCTTATATTGCCCTGCAACGTTGAATATTTATTCGCTTGCATGCAGCGTTTGTCGTTTCATGTTCAATTAAAAACAAGCTGAACGTCCCTCTTATCTTCTCAGTCTCGATAGTTAATTCCTAATTCCTTAGCATAGAGTCATGAATCTAGATAAGTGCTCCTATATATATAACTCTGTGGGTGATGAAACTATGAAAAATACAAAAACGACTTCGACGTTCAAAAGCGAAAGTCACTTTGTCAGGCCGTCTTAAAATCATGCAAGCACTCCGACAAAAGAAAATGCACACAACATACCGTCTTTAGTTTAATGATATCTTCGAGATCCTTCTTTTCAGTCTCAATAATATTTCCTAACCACTCTCATTACACATCTACAGGCAAATGAATGCCACACACACATGGAATATTGAATATTTTCCCAGTATTTAACACAAGGCAACACTTAGTCAGCAGATAAAATCTGACCTTCTTTGGTTCTTGTTTACAACAACGGCTCAAGGAGAGCCCTCGAATGAAGAGAATGACAAAGAACATGTCATCTGCAGCACTTTGAATTGTCAATTATATAAAACCATGGCAATTAATTGAATTACAAAACGGTTTTGACACTTTGTCATTCCATTCCAAACCGCTAAAAACTGTTGGCCCGGAAATATTGAAGAGAATACTTGAATCAAACCACCCTGATCCATGCAAAATCCTCCAATAAGGCAACATATATATTGTTGAAACGTGCAGATCCAGGAATGCTACATCCAACCTTGTAGGAGAATATTGGACCAACATGTTGGACTGATGAATAATTAGTAACCGTTTCTGTAACCGTTTCATTTTAGCCACTATAACGGATGTTTCGGAAAAAACATGGCGGTATTAAAATTTGCAACAAATTCCGCCTGATAGACAAAGTTGCTTGTTGCACTAAACAAGAAACAGTTCTTATATTTATTATTTATATTGTCTGATTTCTGATTGTATATCTCATGCATGAGATATATAAGCTTGGCATGCAACTGTTGCATACAGCAATATATATTTACGTAACATGCTATACTTTTTTTAAAACAGCAACATAGCCCGTCATAGGATTTTCTCTAAATAGAATATTTCACTTAGCTTTAGAACGTGTTATATTTACGTCTATAAATTACGATCTAGAAATATGGAATTGCATTAGTACGTTATTGGAACATGCAGAGCTATACCAATACTGGTACATAGCCTAGAATATAGCCTACCTGAAACATATTAAATTTGCAGAGAGATTAGATTAATTAATCAATATAACTTAGAATTTAATTTAATTTTGTGGTAAATGCACCACGTTTAATTATTTGACAAAGCTTTGATCCGTCAGCGATGTTTAATTAAATGACTAAAGAGATACATGGCGTTAGGCGTGCGAAATAAATTAACGTGGTCACCAAACCGCAACAAATTCAACTAAACAAATCGTTACGTTGACGTCTTTTGCTATATGAAAATACAATATCCTTGGCTTCGAACCAAAGTTGTTACGTGTAGACCACGACACAGCCTGTGACGCAATAGAATGTAAAATTGAACACCACAGCTAAAAAGAGCACTTGAAAATTAGTAAAATTGCCAATTTTTTGGTAAGATATTATAGCTATAGAGGATATTAGGAGACGTATAATATGACGTTGCAAATTAGTTGGCACATCAGTTTATATTACGGAAGTGAATATTTGCCTACCGGTATACATCCAATACAAAAGTTGAAGGGTCTTGTAAATGGTAAGTATATCGAGTGTAAAATTTATGATTTTTTAAAAAGACCAATTTTGCAGTCAAAAACTGAATTGTAGCTCAGTTGGCAGAGCATTGGGCTAGTATTCCAAAGGTCGTAGGTTCAATTCCCACCGTGGCCGGGCATATTTTTCAAGCTCGCCCGGTGTGGATATACAGTCAGAGTAACATCACAAACATCATATTCACCTGAGTACACAACACCAACACAGAAAAAATCGTATTACTAGATACATTGGTATCGAAGGAACTAGATTCTGTTCCGAAATATCACTTACTCGAACCGTCCCGACCGCGTAGCTCAGTTGGCAGAGCATTGCCATTGGGCTAGTATTCCAAAGGTCGTAGGTTCGATTCCCACCGTGGCCAGGCATATTTTTCAAGCTCACCCGGTGTGGATATACACTCAGAGTAACATCACAAAGATCATATTCACCTGAGTACACAACACCAACACAGAAAAAAATTGAATTACATCGGTTGCAAGATTAGTAAGAAGGTAAAATGTCAAAAACAACTCTAAAATTAGTTATACGTGGTATTATTATTCAATCGAGTGACTAAAGTGAGTTGCTAACAAATTCGTGATATTTCCCCAATATAAAAGTATATAAAATATGCCAAATTTGCAAGGCCTTAATATCCTGACTTTACAGATATAGCTCAACCAAACTTTGCAATTTTACTAATTTTGTTGTGCCCTCGTCGGCTGTGATGTTTTTTTTTGCCTTAATAAATTTTCACTATATACGAATAACAATTGCTACAAATTACGTAACAATAACACAGATCTATATAGATCTATCTCATTTCTTTCATTTGGTTCGAAACCAAGGATACCGTATCTTCATGGCAAACATCCAACACATTCTCAACGATTTGTTTTGTTGAATTTACTGCGGTTTTTACATTTACGACTCAATGTAAAATATGTCAATCATTAAATATAGCTCTCTCAGTTCTAAACTGTTCACTTTAGAGCTCGAGTATATAAGGATCACCTCTTATTGATCCAGTGTTACTACAGGAGGAAACCTAAATTAAGCCAACTTACTTTATTTATACTGCATGGATAGCTCTATCAGTTCTAAATTCTAAACTGTTCTCCATAGAGGGCGGAGTAGGAATTATCCATTTGATGACGTAATCACGGCTCTGTTTGCCAGCAGATTATGCTAAATTTACCTCGACGTGCGCATCGCATTAACTGATTTAGTCGCGCATATATGAGAAACACTTGATTGATGCCATTCTTACATATGTCATCACTGCTTATAAAAATTTAGTGAAATTATTTCAGTAATATCATTTAATTTTCGTAAAATGTAGTCTTAGTTATAGTTATAGTGATGACAAATTATTTGTGCTGATATAGACGATTGTAAATTAAGTGGCGGTCCTTTTGGACCTCTGGGGAGCGATATTTAGTAAGCTGCACATGAAAGTACTATTCAGTATAAATATAGTTGCTATAAAGCCCACATAAAAAATACTTGTTTAGCGTCCTCGGCCGACCTGAGAAAAGCCCCGACCTCCAAATACTTTCTACTTTTATTTTTCAAAAACCCTCCTAGTTCGCGGGTTATTAGTTTATATGACCCTTCGGACGCCATGTTGTAATGTTTCTGTTTTAAATGCAGTATATTCATATATATTAAAGTTAGTTCTCAATTTATCAATTTATTGAAAGATACCAATTTTGAAAGTGAGTTAAAAACTGAATTACACTGCTTTACATCCTTATGAGTAAAAATGTCTACAAACACTCCTTATTTACAAGTTGTTAATTTTGATAGTTCTAGGTAAGAATGTAGCTAAACAATTATTATTTAAAACTAGAGTTGTAGGCCTTACTACCGGCCATAATAAAACTATTAGCAAACCTACTTGTCCTATGCTTTGATATTGAAAGACAGTTATTATTACGTAGAGAATATCCTGTTTTATGTCTTGGGGGAACGAGAGAATGGAGTTTATGGGATGTTTCATCACACATTTGATCGAAAAGTTTCGCGCAAATGGTCTTTCTCTGCAAGAACAGTGACACCACCCCAGCACGTACCAACGCATCTTCATAGTTGAGATCAGGAAAGATTATACGAAGGGCTCTGTGTTGACCACTCTCGATCTCGTCGCTCAAGTATTGCGCCAAGCCATAGTGCCATATTCTAAGATTGGTCGAACGCAGGTGGTGTGCTGAATTTCCAGGATTTTGTTTCTGAAACACCCGCTAGTATAGTGTGTAGGCAAAACCCCTCCCGCCCGGCCTGGAAAAATTGAAACGGGTTGACGCTAAACAAGTATATTTTTTATGAGGCCTAAAGTTGGTGAAGTTGAGGAGAGGTTTGGAAGCTACGCGCAGGGATATTTGTGTGTTTGATCCATATATAGAACCAAGTTCTACCTCCAGAAACCGGAATAACAACTAAAGAACGTTCTAATCCAGAACTGAACATTCATTCGAGACCAAAGAGAACTGTAAAACTTTCTCTCAAAGCAAGGAAAAGTAGACTACTAGAGGACTAGAATAATAAGACAATAACACTATCATATTAATAAGTAGTTAGATTATATAAAATTGAACTTTAATACTTTAATTAGTTTAAACTTATCTAAAAAAAAGGGGAAAAAAGGGAGATGTAGTATTAGTCAATTAGAATGAATATTAATGAACTAATTAGCATACGTATTTGTGTATAAATACCGGTACAAGATTTTAAATAACTCAGATAACATTACAGATGTATCATACATGTTAACACTTTAATATTATACTTGATTTTCATTAATTTCAGCTAATTTGATAACTATTGACTTAGTTGTGTACAGTATGGGAACATTTTTTTAAAAAAACACATGAAGGTTAAAATATGACCTTGAATGGACCTTTCCCCTTACAACTAAAATTTCGATCTAGACAAAAATTTCATCACAGCTTGAAAGAGCATCACAAAATTAGTAATATTCCAAAGTTTTGTTGCAAAATCTTGTAAAATGCGGATAATATAGCCTTGCGAAGTTTGCCGTTTTTCAGTCATTTTGTATTACAAACGGGAAATTGACATCCGATTCGGGTGTTGGGGCTGCAATTTCCCGTTTGTAATGCAAAATGACTGAAAATTGCAAACTTCGCAAGGCTCTATTTTCCTCATTTTACAACATTTCGCAACGAAACTTTGGAATATTACTAATTTTGTGATGCTCTTTCAAGCTGTGATGAAATATTTGTCTAGACTTGCCTAGATCAAAATTTTGGTTATAAGGCCCATTAAGGGGAAAGGTCTATTGTGGACTCTTATGAGTTATTAAAATTGAAACTGTTGTATATTTGGCTATTGGGGAGTATATATAGTATTTATATACTATTTAGTAACTATTTACGAGCATTTTTCGGATTTCCTGGACATGCAAAACTCATCCCTCTACTGCAAGCAATTTGAATTTAATGAAAAATTTAAATCTGTCATCCTCTTACCGGCGTAAACATCTAAACTGATTAATTTAAATATCATTATTCATGACAAAACACAGTTGTACACCAAGGCGAAAGGCGAATGTATGGGACCTAGCAAATTGGCCGCTCTCTCACGATGTTTGAAACTGTCACGATTTTTGAGGAATTCAGTGTAAATAAAATGAAAGCCAGTGCATTTACAGGCTTATAATAAGTAATACACCCCTCGTTGTTGTTGTTTTTGATATTCAACGGACAATTTGTTGAAATGATTTTGCATTGTCATATCTGACAAAGCTGTTTGAAATTCATTAAAGTTGTGCCCTTTTTTAACAATTGAACGTCACATTTTACTGATTTCTAACGCCTTCTATTCAGTATTTAGCCCTTGAATCTGCTGATACATGGCCTTGAATGCCCTTGAAAAGTCCTTGAATTTGACTCCTGACAGTACGAACCCTGTTTTAAAAATTGCTAAATAAAAAACTGACGTCATTTTTGTTACATTTAATCCATAATATAGAAAGAATATTTGAGAATCATAAAATTGATATCTGAGGATCTTGCTTTGAAACATATGCTGAGATTTTTGCAGCAGAATGCCTGATGGGCGCTTATATTTATTATTGCACATTACTTCCAATAACAGGATATTAGCGCAAATTACCCCCATTGAATTGCATTGTAAGGTCAGGGGTCTGTAGCATAGAATGGTTTTATTGTAATTGAAACATTCATATCTAATTGCTCCAGAAATGACAGTGTTGTATGATAATACATTACTACAATTGCAGGCATTTTTCAACAATCATAGTTAATAACATACACATGCAGGAACATTCATTCTTTTTTCTTGGGTTTCATATGACGTCAAAGAAGCGACGGGGGGGGGGGTCAACTCTAAAACAAAACACAGTTATGTGCCTCCTTAATTGAGGACATGTTACAACCATCACACAGACTTCACGGACTATTGCCAAAGAAACTGAGTGACATTAGGGAAAGATAGACTATAGGACAAATGGCGAAAAGATTTATAACTTTTTTTGCAATACTGAACGTTTTAGAAACAGCCCTGTAGTTCATGCTATTAATGAATATAATTTTAAATTATATAAGTAAGATTTATATACATATTTATACAATTCCATATATATATATATATATATATATATATATATATATATATATATATATAAACGATTTTAATATATATATAGGTCCATTGATGTAAATAGTTTTAAATAAGTAATAATTCTAATTAACACTAATTAATATCTGACGATGTAAACATGTTGTATTTTAGCTTTTTGCAATTGAACGTGTATTAATAAACCCACTATAACCCACTAGTATAGTTATCAGAGTGAGTCGATTGTTCGTTTTATGTATTTGCCTTCTGTTTGGTGGCAAATACATGGAATTTCGTATCATTTTCTCACTCCAGTACAGCATGAACATCAATACATTTGAGGTACGTTGACCCCCCGTCAGATTCACTGCAAAATGCCCCAGTGAAACCCAAGAATGCGACCCTGCGCCGAAATCACAGATTCGATTTCTGCCAGAGGACCTGGTGTTCCATTTTGCGCAACCGTTCCCGCGATCAGGTATAAACATGGTTAACATGCAGTGTATATATATCATCACTTGGTCTTGTATGGATTATCCAGCTATTCAAGTTTCGCAACATTGGAAGGATGTGATATCGTACTAAAAAGGCAATATGTCATAAAAATGTAGCGAGGGGAACTTCTGTAAGCCACAGCATGCTGTGATTGGACTCCATGAGCATCATCGTTAAACAATAAATTAATAAAATTTACTTTTCTACACTTGCTGTTTTGAACAATGCGTAGACCTATTTAAAACAATATAGCGCAAATAGAAATCGTGCAATGCTTAAGGGCTTTTTGTGATTCATTTATTTTATTCGTTTTGATATTTTTATTTAATAAAACACGAGATCCATAGTCAACTAATTTATAATAAATAAATATCAAAATATACTTACAAGAGTCACAGATTACATATGCAAATTAGAAAGCAATACAATTTTAGATTTAAACTGAGCGAGAGATTGAGGTCTAGCGAGTTCGACGCGGGTATATGTCGTTGGATAGAGTATAGCCCCTCTATAAGTAAAGCTTTTCTTTAAGGTTTCGGTTACTTATTAAGGGTCTTGGAACAAAAAGTTTATGATCAGGGTCTCGCAAATTATGTTCGTGTGTCATAGAAGTTGGAGTAAATTTTCTTGACAAGTAACTAGGAACCATGAATTTTGTACCTAAAAGTTTTAAACAGTTGAGTGCATCTGGTTTCAAGGTTGATCCAACGATCATTGGTCAAAAATGTAAAGCATTTAAATGTACAGCCAAATATGTATACTGGAACTTAAAACCAGGATTTTCCGCTCTGGTTCTACTGTATGTAAATGATTCTGTGTATTAAGTATATCCTATATGCATACCAGAGCGATGGAATTAAATATTTATATTATAGATATTGCATGGTACTTATGATTGTCGATGGGTTTTTATGGAAAGGTCCTTGAAATATAAAGGGCTATTTAGACTATTTACTATATAGTTAAACGATATCGATCCTTATATACGCCTATATATTCTAAAAGCTCATATATCCAGCTATTCAAAAACAGCAATGACACTCGAGAGAAGCTCAGATTGAACCTCCACTCATTGAGTGTGAGTGAGCTTTTAGAATACAGGCACTAGATGCAAGAAGCGATCAAATATATAATATACATATGTATATAGCCTATATATGTCGAGAGAGCTAATTGCGCTCTGCGGCTTCGCTGTATAAAATCGCAGCAGGCCTGCGCAGCTTGGATTGTCGATTATTTGAAATATGAGAAACTGTAATATTTACAAACAACTTGAGCTATTTTGAAAAGAACAAACCTCTGCATGTCTACTGTGTTTCCGTGTTTGCTTTGCCATTTTGAACAAATGTCGCTTGGCTTTTCCATATAGGAAAATTGGCATACAGAGTCATAGACTTTATTTATACTGAATATAGTCCTATCAGATCTAAATGTTCTCCCTAGAGATCCACTAAGAGTCATTTCTTTTTCGGCTGCACTGTATCACCACAACAGGAACCGAAGACGCTTTTCGACAAAAACGCATAATGATATATTACATATAAGTTATACTGATATAGACTAACTAGGTCGCAGAGGTTTAAGCCATGTTCAGCAGTTTCTATTTAATACCTTACATATCTTTTGGAAAAAGACTGGAAAATTGCGCGGTTTTATGCTAAATATAGCGTCGCGTACTCGCGAATATGCATTTCGAATCCTATATATATAGATGCCTTGCTATACAGTTTGATTTTCATGCATGTCGTTTTCAGTGATACAGGGTTATAGATTTTCACATGGACCACTGCATCGCGCTGTAAACAACAATGATACTTTGGCTTAGTATAGACCATATAGCCTGTGCAGCACTGCAGCTGGGATTTTTTTGAGGTTTGAAATAGCGAAAAATTATGAGCAGACCTTAGAGCTAGCGGATCTGTGCTTCGATTTTTGGTAACTCCTTTCCAGACGCGCGTTTTAAGTATACACATGTATACGCACGAAAAAGTTAATCTAAACAAACTTCTTTATTAATGAAACAGGCAGATAAATCATATATAATTTAAAGAAAGGTAATTATTACTTATGTAAAAGTTAGATTGACACATACGACACATACGCTTTACCGCCACAGAATGCGTGCAACTATATATGGAAAACAACAGCCTTCACTGAATATGATCCGCGCAAAAGATAAGCCCACACTAGAATACATATTTAAGAAATCAAGAACACTAACCTTGCTAATCCGTCTCTATCGTTCGCTTGATCAATATTTTATCTTCCGGTTGTGTTTCACAAGATTTTCACACCAAGACGCAAACCAACTGTTTTGTAATGCACGCTTTACAAAACACCCTTCCCGCTACCAAACTCTGAATCACGCTTCTTTTTCCAATTCGTTTAGTTTTCCTTCCTTTTGATGCGCGAAAGGTAACTTTTCTTACTGCCAACTTTCAGTTAAACCCTCTAGGCAATTACTTAGTTCCAACTTAGTTCCGCGTTTCGCCCCGAATGCGCGTCAAATGCCACCAGACTCCCTGCGGTAACAAAGTTTCACCAGATCTGGTTATTTTGACAGCACAGCAGCGGGCTCAGAGAGGATCTGAATTATGAATTTCAGCACCTATGAGTGACGAATAATTATGAAATTAGTTGCTGAAATCTCAAAGAGATACTAGAATAACAATTGCTTAATTGGCGATGAAGTACTTTTCATTCAAAATTACTCCGCGAAATATTCACATATTTTGCGTTCGGCAGTATCCAGCATGTTCCTAAAATTTGGAAATATTATTTATTTGGTCGTAACTGTATATTCAGTCAGTCATGTTTGATAATATGAAATGGCGTGTATCTTCACGTATTATTTATCGAATTTCTCGCTCATTGGTAAGCGGATTTCCCAACAGGCTATATTGCCCAATCGATAGGGGATCCGAGGTACCTACGATTTTAACGTCCTTATCCGAGATCGAAGACACGAAAGTGGCTAAGAATGGACGACTTGCGCTTTAGACTAAATTTTAATCTAAGTAAGAACAACGAAATCTATCATCACAGCTAGAAAGAGTGTCTTGGAATTAGTAATATTACAAAGTTTGGTTGCGAAATGTTGTAAAATACGGAAAATATAGCCCTTCAAAGTTGGCAAATTTGTATACTTTTGTATTACGTGCGGAAAATGGTAACTAAATTAGTTACCAATTTCCGCACGTAATAGAAATGTATACAAATTTGCCAACTTCGCAGGGCTATATTTTCCGTATTTTACGACATTTCGCAACCAAACTTTGCAGTTTTTCTAATTTTGATAACTTCTTTCCGAAAATATCCTTTGTTATTCCCAGATTAAAAATTTTCCTAAAGCGCAAGTCCTCCATATACTGATGTCAATGTAAAGATAGTACTTTCTCCTGAATTATTTTAAGACCTTGAGTTGAGGTCCGACCAATGATTGATCAAGCTGGGTGACCACAACCAACACGTTAGTAATTTCTGATTGAATACGAAAATCTGCAGCCTCAGTATAAGCCACCAGTTATTGCGCGCGGTTTGCAAGCGCTGCGACTATTGATGGCTTGTATCATTGTATTAACAGTTAAGTAGTTAACAGAGTTTATAAACCGTCTGATCCATTCTCGAGCGATGATCTTTTACTGATAAACCCAAGTACATGTATTTCGAAATATTCACACGCGTGCTTGTCAAGTTCTATATTGCGCTTTGCCCTTCAAATATTGCGCTAATATCTGTAACCTATTTAGCACAATACATTTAATAAACGGCATTTTTTGAAAAGACATTACTTAATTACCAATGAAGTTTGTAATTGCTAATAAGCGAAATTCAAAATTGCTGGCACTGGACGAACTTGGGGGGAAAAGATAATGACAGCTCGTCTGATACATCGATTCGAAAAATAGCTGTAATTTTTTTTTAATTAATTTCAACCAAGGTCATCGCGAATGCAATGTTTTCTCTTTGAGAAATTAAATCAGTTTATGCCAGATTTAGCAAAGACTGACTAGCCGATCCTTTTGGCGCAGTCTTGCTTATATTTCGAAGGGCTATAAATCATGTTTTCGAAGGGCTATAACAAATTGTTTTATCAGCGGTCTGGCAGCTAGTTTTGGAATCGCCCTATGATTCATCTGTCAGTGTAAATGCGGCAAAGCGACTCGTCCGTCAAGATAAACCCTTAATTATCGAGTATGCCTGCTTATATCTTAGTATATCTTTCTTTGCTTTCGTCGAAAAGCTATATATTAAAGCTTATGTGCACAATTTTCCTTGACGTGAGATAATCAGTTTGCGGTTATAGTGAGGAAAATATCAGGATGATATCATAATGCTCTCAGAACTTTGACCGGTTAGTCACGGTCGGTTATTCTTGCTAGATGACATATCGCTTTCTATTTACACGAAGGCGGGGGTGATGCTTGATGTCACTCGATTCTCGAGTATAAAATAAATCCCGTCATGTCTAAATCGCGCCATATTCTCTTTCAAAAATAGGCTTAAATAAATGACAGATTTTATAAACCGTCGTTTTCGAATAACTATACTTTATTAACCAATTGTCAGAAAAGTGCGCTATGTATTTTAAGCTCAATTTAATTTACTCGACATGTTTACCTTCCCAGTATTTATATAGAACATATGCCATGCTGTTTACATACATTGATATTATGCCAGGGTATAACATAGACTATACCGCCATTGAAGAGTTTAATAACTGAACTGCGCCACTCAAAAAAACCATTCTTGATTTGTCAGTGAAGTGCGCTAGCTGAATTACGTGCTTTTATTAAGAATATTGTTAAATGTATACTAAATACCTCTTTCCCGTCTGAGGAATCTCTCATTGACAAGCTAAGTATAATTTGGTGTTAAACACAGTATAATTCTAACGTCAACATCGTTCGGATTGATACTGACATGAAAGAATTACACATTAGATTATATGCATGAAACAGGTAACATAATATAGATACCTACCAACTAGTATAGGGCACTTACATATGAACAGCCCGTCCTGGCAGAATGACAGAAATCCTTTTTAAAGACTTGATAAAACACCGTGCTTATTACTCAACATACCATTCGATGCTAGTTATCTACAAATTGTTGACCATAACTTCAATTTTTGGCAATTTTCTTCATTTGCATTCCCAATTAACATGTTTTCAAAGGGTTATTAGCAGCCATCGTATCACTGATACGCGTGTCGTTTCAGTATTTGATAAATGTCTAAGTTGGTTATATCGCTTTGCAAATCTTGCAAGATATCTGCGCGCATTTCTATTGAAAGAAGCAAACAGATTAGTCCCAGTGGCCCAGCGGGCGTGCGGCTAATTTGTGGGCAAACAGCAACAATGATGAATGAGTCAAATTAAACAAACAAAAGACCCGATTTGAAAAAACGTATAAAGTTACCGCGTATAAAACATAGTGTTATGACTGATATTTAATGTCAATTTGTAGTTAATGACATAGTGAGAAAAATTAATAATAAATTAGTGTTAATTCTTTGTTCATTTGCATTTGTTGTCCAGTTCTGAAGTTGACACCTTCACAATGCTGCCATTAACGCTTATTTAATTTAATTTAAGTTTATTAAACTCCCTTACCATAGGTTTATTAAACTCATCTGTTAAATGTTAAAAAGTCACTACATAAATCTGCTCGACAGTACGATTTATAAAAAAGATAAAAGCAACAACAACAGCAACAACAACAGCAACAACAACAACAACAACAACAACAACAACAACAACAACAACAGCAGCAGCAACAACAACAACAGCACCAACAACAGCAACAACAACAACAACAACAACAACAACAGCAGCACCAACAACAACAGCACCAACAACAACGACAACAACAGCAGCAGCAACAACAACAG